>JABACO010000007.1:6810275-6965116 GCA_013339895.1 Ephydatia muelleri
TGGAACCATCTGGATGGACAATGTGGCCTGTGCTGGCTCGGAGCCATCTCTGGACCGATGCCCCTTCAATGGATGGGGCATCCACAACTGTGTGCATGGTGAAGATGCAGGAGTGGTGTGCCAAGGTGCAGTGAACATGTAGGGTGGTGTGTATGGATGTGTCCCTGTGTGGGTGTATGGGTGTGTGGGTGTGTGGGTGTTGATGCATGTTTATGCAGTATGTATTTGTGTCTGTGTACAGTACAGTGTGTGCCAGTACACTGTACTAGCACATGTGTACCAGTACACTGTACTAACACATGTGTGCCAGTACACTGTACTAACACATGTGTACCAGTACACTGTACTAACACATGTGTACCAGTACACTGTACTAACACATGTGTACCAGTGCACTGTACTAACACATGTGTACTAACACATGTGTACCAGTACACTGTACTAACACATGTGTACCAGTACACTGTACTAACACATGTGTACCAGTGCACTGTACTAACACATGTGTACCAGTACACTGTACTAACACATGTGTATCAGTACACTGTACTGTGCCAGTACACTGTATTAACACATGTGTACCAGTACACTGTACTAACACATGTGTACCAGTGCACTGTACTAACACATGTGTACCAGTACACTGTACTAACACATGTGTACCAGTGCACTGTACTAACACGTGTGTGCCAGTACACTGTACTAACACATGTGTACCAGTGCACTGTACTAACCACGTGTGTACCAGTACACTGTACTAACACATGTGTACCAGTGCACTGTACTAACACGTGTGTACCAGTACACTGTACTAACACATGTGTACCAGTGCACTGTACTAACACGTGTGTACCAGTACACTGTACTAACACGTGTCTACCAGTACACTGTACTAATACGTGTGTACCAGTACACTGTACTAACACGTGTGTACCAGTACACTGTACTAACACATGTGTACCAGTGCACTGTACTAACACGTGTGTACCAGTACACTGTACTAACACATTTGTACCAGTACACTGTACTAACACGTGTGTACCAGTACACTGTACTAACACATGTGTGCCAGTACACTGTACTAACACATGTGTTAGTACACTGTACTAACACATGTATACCAGTACACTGTACTAACACATGTGTACCAGTACACTGTACTAACACATGTGTTAGTACACTGTACTAACACATGTGTGACCAGTACACGTTTCTGTGCATACTGTGTGCGTTTCTCCTGGGCCTTACAAGTCTATCTTCTGTTACCCCTCCTCTTCCTGACAGGCACCCTCCCGACCATCAGGCTGGTGGGAGGCTCCACCCCTCTGGAGGGGAGGGTGGAGGTGTACTACAACAACACCTGGGGGACCGTGTGTGATGACTTCTGGGACTTGAGGGACGCTCGAGTAGTGTGCAAGCAGCTAGGCTATGCTGACGCCCTGTACGCACAGTCCTTCGCCTTCTTTGGTCAGGGGACCGGTGAGTCTTCAGCTGTTGTATGTGTCTGATGTGGTGTTCTGGCAAGTTATTAGTATGTATATTAATGGTGTATGGTACTACATGTGCATGTACATGTGTATGTATACTGTAGCATGGTTTGTTGTGGCAAGTTACTACATACATGTATGTCCACCTGGAGTTGGTAAAGGTTTAGTCAATTATTACTTAGTCAGTACTATCTTGGCAAATTGTGCTGATGTAATTATTTTATTATAAACAGTTGCATGTTCCGTCTATAGTCAATGGAAATAGAGATGAATGAATGTTTTAATTAAAATTATTCGTTTCCGCAAATGAAATATACTACATGTACATGTAGTTAATTCAATTACCTTACTTTCATGGTGAGTTGATAAATCGCACTGTTTATTTGTGGGCTTAATAGTTATAGATTTGATTAGCATAATCTAATTGCCATTTTACGAAATTTATTAAACCATGTCAACAATCTTAATTTCAGTTGTTTGATTTAAATTTCATTGCTCTTTCCTGTAACTTTTAATTTGTTTTCACCATTAATATTTTGCCTACATGTATAATACATTTGTACCTTTAGTAGCTTCAAAAAATATTATTTTAAATTGAAACCTATGCGTTCGTTTTCAAGCACCTGTGCATTGTCAACCATGAGAGTAGTGTGTAGTGAAATCACGGTTTATACAGTAACTGTTTAGTGTTTGTCCATTGAGCTTTTTACTTTCTATGTGACATTGGGGATGTGTGCGCACTTGTTTTCCATCACTCTCCTCCTCCCCCTTTCCCTACAGGACCCATCTGGCTGGACAACGTTGCCTGCTTGGGTACAGAGAGCACACTCTTCCAATGCTCCAGCAATCCAGTGGGACAGCACGACTGTGTGCATGCAGAGGACGCTGGGGTTGTGTGCACTAGTGAGTGTGTTGGACTGGGGACCCGAGTGCATGGAACTACTGTACCTGAGTAGTGAGGGACTGGGGACCAGAGTGCATGGAACTACAGTACCTGAGTAGTGAGGGACTGGGGACCAGAGTGCATGGAACTACTGTACCTGAGTAGTGAGGGACTGGGGACCCGAGTGCATGGAACTACAGTACCTGAGTAGTGAGGGACTGGATGCCTGGGCGGTGGGACTGGGGACCTGGGAGGGTGGTAGCAAGTGACAATGGACTGGGGACCTGAGGATGTTAGAGCCTGCAGGCTCGAATGTGTTTGAAAACCTAACTAGATGTAGGCTTGAGCTGGTGAGGTAGCATTCCTTTCCTCATTTGATGTTTAATCTCCAAACTTCCTTAACGTTAAATAACGTTGGCCTTTACATTATGAGGATGGTGTTGAAATGTAATAGAGCTCCAAGGCTATAATCATCATTGATGAAAGCAGACAAGATAGATTAATTATCATCGGTCAAGTCTTTGTAGGGAACAGAAGGCAAAAAAGTAAGAGTTACTAATGGCACAGCAGTTGCAAAACATGACAGATTTCTTGTTTTGCAAGTTGACACAGATACAGTTGTAACGACGCTGAGGTCATAAATGTAAAACGCGTCCCACTTGCACATTACTATGACATGACTAGTCTAACTTGAAATAAAAGATAGTTACATGGTACTATATCGCAATGAATCATTTCTTCATTGAAAATATTCTGAACAGAAGTGCGCTTATCATCCGCACCTTTGAAACTATAAATTAATATCCTTTCCTCCTAACAGCACTCACAGGTGCTTTTATGCATCATACTTTTTCCTTCTTTCATGACCTTTTCCCCCCTTTTTTTTCTTCCAGACACAACCATTCCAGTGATCAATGTGCAGGTCAGGCTGGTGGGAGGCACCTCCCCTCTGGAGGGGAGGGTGGAGGTGTACTACAACAACACCTGGGGGACGGTGTGTGATGACTTCTGGACTGTAGAGGATGCCCAGGTGATATGCCGTCAGCTGGGCTTCTCTGGGACCTCAGTTGCCTTTTCCAATGCCTACTTTGGAGCTGGTAGCTCCAATCAGCCCATCTGGCTGGACGATGTCAATTGTCTTGGTACAGAGACCAACGTGGGACAGTGCCCGAGTGGAAGATGGGGTATGCACAACTGCGTGCACTTGGAAGATGCTGGAGTGAGGTGTTCTGGTGAGCTGTTTTGCTAGACGACCGTTTGTGTGTATGTGTGCATACATGTTCAGTGTATGTTTGCATGTGCCCATTTGCGTTCCTCAGTAAATTGTTTGTAGCATGTTCATGTTGCCATGTTGGTATGCATTCAAAGTACAGCACACGTACACTGTATAGTACTCAACGTTTCCCACGCTGCTACAGTTTAAACTTTATTAAGTTAGCCGGGTAAAAAATATACAATGCAGCCGAATTAATCGAAATTTGGTTGTTGTGTAACGAGGTCTTGAGTGTATACAATGTCAAAGTGTTCGTTTCAATATTCGCCGTGCCGTTCCGAAAATATAAAACGATTACATGCAAACACCTTTTTGCGGTGTTTTGATTGATACGGTGCTTGTGCGTAATCGTTTTATGTCTTCAGAACGATACATGGTATATTGAAACACACTGTATAGTCCCAGGACCTCGTTACCAAGATTTTGATTAATTCGGATGCACTATGGAGGAGTTACTGCGCTTCAAACTAAACGTGATTTGGCGAGAGAAAACGGCCATACATGTATTACATGCGCAATTGTGCTACTTTTTTCTTTTAACCCGGGCATGTACACTGTGCCGAGTTGTGTGTGCTTGCTCTGTACAGCAATGAAGCAGGTACACGCTGTTTTTAAATGCTACACGTAATAGATTACCTTGCCCACTATACACGTATTACCTGCATGTACATCGTAATGCTACTGTATATGGTGCGCTACTTTACAAGAACTTCGTTTATTGAAGGGTATCATACATGTACATCTACATGTACATGTACAGCTGTACAGTATATGTGTCTTTGCTGAACTGTACTGTGAATGTACATGTACATGTACACGTGTTCATGCTGTGCCCGCATGTGATGAGATGGTGCCTCTTCTTTGTCCTCACCAGGTCCCCAGCTCGTTAGGCTAGCTGGTGGCCCCACCCCCGCTGAAGGCAGGGTGGAGCTGTACTACAATGGCTCCTATGGCACCATATGCCAGATAGGATGGGACCTGGTGGATGCCACTGTCGTGTGCAAGAGCCTTGGATATGCAGCAGCATTGGTTGCTATGGGCGGAGCTGCCTACGGTCCTGGAACAGGGCAGGTGTGTGGTGAGGTTGAATGTGTTGAATAGGAGCTGTACACTTTATCCCCACACCTCATCTCCACACGTCATCCCCACACCTCATCCCCACACCTCATCCCCACACCTCATCCCCACACCTCATCTCCACATGTCATCCCCACACCTCATCCCCACACCTCATCCCCACACCTCATCTCCACACCTCATCTCCACACCTCATCCCCACACCTCATCTTCACACCTCATCCTCACACCTCATCCCCACACCTCATCCCCACACCTTATCCCTAATCCTTCATGTATATTTGAGCTACATGTACAGTGTGTTTGGTAACGAAGAATAACAGATTAGGAAAATACATGTACATGTAGTAAATCTTTCCAGTGTTTTTATTTTGGTATCTGCATACACTTACAGTACATGGGTACCAAAAGGAACTCCTTTTTGTTGTGTTTTTGCAGATCATGTTCCAGAGCACAAATTGTACTGGAACAGAGACCTCTATTTACCAGTGCCCACATGGGGACTGGGGCCAGACTCAATGCACACACGGCCAGGATGCCTCTGTCATTTGCACAGGTAAGTGCTTATGTGTGTGTATCATGTCAGTGCTAGTTGAACATACCACTCATGCACCAAAATGCTCTTTTTCTTGCCTGACACATGGCTGGCAACTTTATTTGGTATTAAAACGATGTGATTGTAAGTTATAAATGTTAAACTCCGTTTAAAAGGTTGTAGTGTTTTCAACTTTGACTTTTTTTACTAATAAAATTAATATGAAATTTTTCAAGCTTTAATTCACATTAATGTAAGTCCTCCAATTAAATAAAACTTGTTGTAAATCAATTATTATATCCCATTAACATCTATTAAAGGTAATAACACAGCTCATATATTTACCTTACTTTCACACTGTAGATTCATAGATTCATGTACATGTACATGTACATGAATAATCATGTGAAGCCGTTGCTTTCATTTGTGAACACCTAGTACACTGTACATATACACACATACATACGGTGTATAAACACACAGCACACACATAGACTGTTCACATTATACTGAACACGCATACATGTATGTGTACACACACGCACACACACACACACACACACACACACACACACACACACACACACACACACATCTCACTCTACCCAATCACGTTTCTCCCTTAATCCCCTCACAGATATGGTCCGAAACAATTATCCCCTCAAGCTCTCAGGGGGAGCCTCCTCCACAGAGGGTCGTGTGGAGATATTCTACAACAATGACTTTGGCACCATATGTGACACCCACTGGACCCTGGCAGAAGCCAATGTGACCTGCAGGTCCCTCGGGTTCCCAGGAGCAATAGCTGCACTGGGCGGAGCCTACTTTGGTCCCGGGGTTGGGACCGTGTGGTTGGATAATGTCTTCTGTACCGGGAATGAGGTGTTCCTGCAGAGCTGTAGCTACTCTGGGTTTGGTGGCGTGAGCTGTCCCCATACCAGAGATGTAGGGGTTAAATGTGCAGGTATTGTACCATACGTGTACACTGTAGATATATGTGCATGTTTGTGACTGTATTCTATGCACGGCATGTACTGTATAGTACTCTACACTATATGGTATATGTTTATCAATTAATAAACAAGCTGAATTTAATTCCATTGGGAAGCATGTTGCACAATACTGTGTAGCATTTCATTTGTATCTGTCATTGACTACATGTCTACTGTCAATGTTGTAATATATGCATACGTGTAGAAAATAGAATCAAATAGCAGTATGTGTGTGTTTGTGTGTGTGTGTTGTGGTGTGTGGGTTTGTGCATGTGTCTATCATTGTACAGTAGTTATGGATTATAAATTGGTTGTCATGTACAATGCTACATGTACGTGTACATGTATTAATTGCAAAATTCTTTTACTTGTAAATATACAGTGTAATTGATAACCCATTGAGCAGTAAAGAAAGGGAATATCTTCAATGCAGTGCACACTTTATGAGCCAAATACATGTACACTGTACATGTAGCTGTGCATCTTGCCTTATACTGTGAATGTGTGCATGTATTGTACTTGTACAAGTTAAGCTTTCCCTCTCACCTGGCAAGTCATGTATCCATCAACCAACGAAATCATCAGCCATCTCACAGATTACAGTCACACTGCTACACACACATTGTAATGTATAGTCCCCAGCAAAGCCATAATTGAATACAGCACAACACGACACAAATATCAGCCACGCTGTACAGTACTTGCTATTTGCAGCATGCCCCGTGCGCACGTAGACAGTAACTTTTCCTCTTCCCCCCCCCCAGCCAAGACTCTGGTGGCCAGGCTTGTAAATGGTGCCACGGACAGCGGACGTGTGGAGGTGAACTACAATGGCCAGGGATGGGGCACCATCTGCCAGAACTCCTGGTCCCTTAGCAATTCTGATGTCGTATGCAAGATGCTCGGCTTCAACTCAGCAGACAGCTTCACGACCGGGTCTTCATACGGATCCGGACTGGGACGCATCTGGTTTGACAACATGAACTGCATGGGACGAGAGGGCAATCTTCTAGACTGCATCTCCTATAATGGTCCTCTGGTCTCCAGTTGTGACCACACCATGGATGTTGGGGTGACCTGCTCATGTGAGTGCCATTGTGCATATGAGCACAGCCTTTGGGATGGTCATGTGACCTCCAGAGATGTGTGAATTTGCTTCAAATTGTGTAGCGTATGTTGTGCTCATGTGATCTTTGCTTTGGGCTGTTAAACTTAGGCTATCCTTGTTCTTATGTCCACTGTTTTGTGACTTTTTTACACTGTACACGTACAGTATATGGTGACATGGGGTACAGTGTATGCTGTGGATCAAATGATTATTGAACACAAATGGCTCGCATTCCATCCTAAAATCGATCTTTCCTATTCCAACAGACAACAGCATCTGCTCGGCCGATCCTCTCTCTTCTCCGTCCATTGCCAGCTACGTAACGTCTGGCTCTCTCTCCACTCTCCCTGGACGCTACACCACTGGCACTGTACTCAACTTCACCTGTGGTGCTGGTTACGCCCCCGTGGGTAACACTAGTGTTGTCACCTGCAATTCCCTGGGTGCCTGGCAACCATACAACCCCAACTGTACAGGTAAGTGGGAGGAGGATGGGAAAGAGAGGACAGAACTTGGAAGTAGTGATGTAAGGTTTATGCTGCTATGGGAACATGGGGCAAACATGTACACTGTACGATGTATGCAATAGTGTGGCGAATAATGCCTCCAAAATGCGCATGTGTGTGTAATGGGTGTTTTGTGTGTATGTACAGTACATGCGTACATGTACTGTACTTGTACAGTTTACATGTACATGTATGATGTATGCTGTAGTGTATAGTGCGAGGTTTGGATACAGTAGCGGCCGAAATAAAAGTCTGTTTTTGTGCGACGGTCGTTGCACTAAGATATGGCTTCCAGTTTGGCTTCGTTCGGGCTTAGTCGCACGCTTCTCTTCATTGACATCATAGTTTAACTCTAGTTTAATCTCAGTTTAAACTATGACGTCATTCATTCCGCGCGAAAATGGTTTACAGCGACTACCTGAAGCTTCGTATTTTGTTCTTTCATCGCAAGGGATACTGCATAAGTGCCAGGGATACAATGCCCCTACAATCTTCGGGTGTGTCTCCAAACATGATAGGACCAACATCTAGGAAAGCCATTCTTGTGAGAATGTCTCATGGTGCGTAAAAGCATAGGTTTTATAGCTTAGATTAACTAGAATTGAGAGATCGGCATGTTTTGAGTGTCCCGCGAAACGTATAGGTTAACGAGTTGTTAATTGGATGCTAGCATAGTTACGGAATCTATGGGGCCGTAAATGGGGATTGATCCAAAGGTTCTTTGGAAGAAACGCGCGCACTTTTGAAAAACGTTGGTTACATTGAAATGGTCTTACTCAATTCCTTCAAGGTTTTTCGTAGCGTCATCGTTTTAGCAACTAGGCAGCGTGCTTAACTAAAACCGGTTTAAACGGAGTTGCGCAGTTCGCAAAAAGTAGTTAACACATATGAAAGCGTGAAGAAGATCATCGTCTTAATATTGTTTTTATAAAAAGACTGCATATAGTGCAACGACCGTCGCACAAAAACGAAATGTGACTTTTATTTTGGCCGCTACTGTACATACATTAGTGTGTATTTACATGTGCAATATTGAATGTGTACTCTGACCTATTCTCTCTACCTTGTGTACATGCATGTACAGTGTGTACAGCATGCCTGAATTGTACATGTATTTCGATTTGCATTTCTACATGCATACATTTTGTTACATGTGTACATTTAATGTATTTTTCACAACGCACACACACAACACTCACAACACACACATCCGCACAACACACACCATGCATCACAGTCGTCTGCCCCTCCCTCGTCTCCCATCCTTCATACACACACATCTCCACTCGACGGAACCGTCCCGGGACTGTGGTCACCTTCACTTGTGACCTCGGGTACACGCTGGTGGGTGGTCCCAATGTCACGTGCCTAGGAGATGGCACATGGAGCAGCAGCATTCCCCAATGCCAGGAGAGTGAGTCTGATGGAGTGGGTGTGGTGGTTGAGGTGAAATCTTCCGTGTTATCATTTACTGTGCATTTTTTACGCAATAACTTGTATCAGGATATAAATAAGTAATTAAAAGCATGATTGAAAAAGTGTACAGTTATCACTAAAATGGTAGGAGATGATGGGATTGGTTAGCATCTGAGCTGCTCTCGCTCTCGTCTTAGGAAAATTGAAGACAGTGATAGAACCAACAATACATGCACTTTAAGAATGTATGTCTGTTTCTGGCTTAAATTATAACTAACGACGCCATTTTTTGGCTGAATTCACACTTTTGGGTATCAGTCTTTCATGGAGCGCATGTTAAAATCTCAACTTAGAGATTGTTTCTTCTTGGTGGTTGAGATAATATCAAAATGATAGCTTTACTCATTTAGACTATTAAAATTACTTTCCACTTAACACCTTCGCTCCCTCATTCTCCATTGTCTTCTCTGTGTGTAGACCTGTGCCCGCCTCTGGCCCTTCCACGCCACGTGACTGCCTCTACTGCCGACAATCACCTCAATGTCACCGTCACCTTCACATGTGACACTGGGTACAGTCTGGTTGGGGACGCCATGACAACGTGCTCCTGGCCGAATGGGGTGTGGTCACCTGGAAGTGTGCCTCAGTGCACCAAGAGTGAGTGCACCCATCAGCTTTTATCATCCAAAGTATACTGATGCATGGATCGATCAATATGCAATAGTGTGTGACAAGTGGCAAGATATTGTATTTTGAACGTACGTGTACATGGTGGAACTTAAAACAATTGAGAGTACAGCGTATACATTCATGTACCTGTATATACATGTAAATACAGTGTACGTGTATACAGGTCATGTGGGGATCTACACTATATGTGCTTATCATCACCACTCATTTCATTACAGCTGTACCACCTGTACCTGCCTCGGACAGTTCCACCTCTGCAGATGTAGTGGGAGGTGCTGTTGGGGGAGTGGTTGTTGTTGTCGTCATCCTCCTGGTGGTGGTGGGCGTGGTCATGTGGAAGCTCTCGTAAGCACTCACCATGTTCATAATGTGTAGATTGGACATTTTTTCTCTAAATAATGCCTACTTTAGGTCCTACTTGACACGAAAGAAGTATGGCACAATTCATATGAATAAGTTCTATGAACAAGTTGAAATTGAGGACAGTCAAGAAGGTGAGGGTGTGAGTGATCCCTGAGTGGCCATGTGTGGGCGGCAGACACACTCCTGCTCTATATACATTTAATATTAAAGGTCCACACCTTTGCAGTAATTAGCAATGAAGTCATGGTTGTCGAAATAGACAATTCCCTTGTTCAGTGACAGTGTATGTAGAACATATTTTACACTTGGATAGAGAGCCTACAAAGGACAAGGATGTTTGTAAACAACTGTACATGTACAGTGCCGGACCAATGTTTGCAAGCAAACAGTTGTTGCAACCGAAAACCGTCTAGTATGGTCTACCCCATTCCCATATTTTTGCATGACCGAAATGCCAACGTTTTAACGCAACTGTGCGCTTCTCTTCTTACAGAGGCTCTTGAGACAGGTGTGGCAACTAGTGAGACCACACCCACTGCTGTCACTTTCACAGCTGATGTGCATGAGCGAGACAGTGGTGAGGATGATGACCTGCCCATTAACATTGCCACCTGATGGAAGGCGAAGTAATCTTACGAACCCATTTTGTTGTGTTCTGTCCGCGTACATGTATAGCATCTATTGCTGAGAGTGCTACTTGTGTCGTTTCGTTAGTACGCATATACTTTATAGAGTGCTTTTGGTGTTTTGAATGATTATGTATGGTTTACTAAACCTATTGAATTGCTTATAAACCCAATGATAACCGAAAGGATTATGGTATGTGCAAAATACACAACAGTATATTATATGTATTACGCATTGCATGTGTTATGCAGTTATACATACATGTACATGTACATGTATGTACCCATGCAAACTACTGTACACGTATTTTACACCTCCACTATACTAGATATCTATGATGGGAGGCTTTATACCGGGTGTCCACATCAAAATATAAATAGTACTTGACTTTTGGCTGGGTTTAGAGATTTGGAACTTATATTGCATGAAACATTGCGGATCAGATCGGTCGATCCAACGATGGCAAGCTCCAAATGTTTGATTCTGCTCTTGGCAATCCAGCCCGCAATAGTTCAGTGCTTTCGATGTTTTGGTGTGTTCTTCTAGTATAGGCGGCGAAGAGGGGATTCTTCTGTTGCTATGTTCATTCACACCTTGGGCAGCAGCTTCATTTGCAGACTCTTGCAATTGCTTCTCACCTGTACACACAATTACCTAAGGCTGATCTCATGTACTATTACATTCTGTAACCATCACCACAACTGGAATATGTGTGTAATTCTAACGCCACCTTGTCTGCAAAGATCGAAGAGCATCTTTTCCAGTCCTTTCTCTCTAGCCAGCAAGACACGTCTCTTGTCTGTGTCAGCTTCACATACAGCTGCCTGGCTATCTGTCATTTCTTCCACTGGCCTGGGACTGCATTTGGAACCCAATAAGTTCCACACTGCATTAAGGTGGTGGCTGGGTCTGGACACCTCCAACTGGACCATGTGCCCTTTCTGTCCTGACATTGCCCTTGATTCACTTGGTCACCCACCATGCAGTGACATACAAGCATGGGGGAGACTTAATCATTTGCCACAATCATTTACACATTGTGGTCACCAATTTTTACCGCCGTGCTCATCTTAGTGAGATGGGCCATGGTCTTACTGGACCATAACCATACTAGGCCTGCTGATGTGCTCCATTGCAGAGGCAAGGCTAGATAGGAGGATAGAGGCAAGGCTGCTGCACTTGATATCACGGTGACATCACCACTTACACCGGCCTGTCATCCTGGGCAAATCGTGTCAAATAGTGCTTGCAAGCGCCACTCTAATGGACCAAATGTCAGGAGTTGGGGCGGACTTGTTAGTTTATCCCTATTCAAGTATATGGTTTTGCACTTCACAAAGGAGACATTTGTGATGCACTTTGTGTTGGCAGCCATGTTTACTTCCATCTAGTTGTGTATGTGGTCACTCTTTCACTGTAGAACATGCTAGTATGAAACTGCCCCTGTAGTCAATTTTTCACAATGAGTTATGTGATATGTAGTCCTTGCTGATAGAAGGTTTAATGTTGATAAAGCCATTGGATCTGTAGTTGCATCCTTAGCATTTACAAAAGGTAAAATACAGTTGTTTCCCATTGAATTGAAAAAAAAAACAAACAAACAAAAAACAAAAGATCCATAGCCGAATGCACACATACATGTGGAATGTGTGATAGGATCAGTGCGCCAACAATTTTCTAATTTAACTGCAACTGGACGTTTTTCCTTTTTCTGAAGAGCTGTATCAAATATATCAGCAAAAGGGTGCTATTGGTGTAGTAGCAGTTGTCAGAGTCTGTTGTGCACTTAACACGTGTTGTACCATTTGAATACGAATCATAGATGAAATGGCTACAGCCATAATGAGAACAGTACACTAGTAATTTAATGTTTTTTCCTCTTTTTACATGTAGTTGTTCGGTGACATGTTGGGCACACCCACTTTCCCTTGGGCTCATTGTGCATTCTAAGACACATCATATGAAACTATTACATTTCCAAAAGAACTTTATCAACAGAAGGGTGCTATTGGTGTAGTAGTTCTGGATGCAGTTGTTGTGCACTAAACGATATGTATGTGGGTGTTGTACCATTTGAATGAGATTATAGACAAGATTATATGAATTGGCTACAGACATAATGAGAACTGTACACTAGTTATTTAATTCCTTGTTATAGCTAGCTGTTCAGTGACATGTTGGGCATACCCACTCTCCCTTGGGCTCATTATGCATTCTAAGACACATAATATGAAACCATTTAATGAAAGTGATGACATGCAATCATTTTGCTCACTCCTTTGTTTTCATTGCAATAGCACCATTTGCTACTATCCTCCTTTTCATCTTTCTCTCTTTCTCCTCCTCTTCCTCCTTCCTCTGTTTCTTCCTCTTCTTCCCCCACAAGTACAGTATACTCTATCTTCTCTTTCTTCTCCCTCGCCCCTTCCTCAGTTATATTTGTGTATTTACTGGAATCCTTTTAGACTATAGAAATGGTTGTTATGCTTTCCCTGCTGAACCATTTACCTAGCAGCTCAGGCATTATAGCTAGCCAAAATATTTTTTCAGCTTGTGGAAGTTTCTCATGCTGAAAAGGGGGATCAGGAACTATCCATCCGCATACAACTCTTTTGTTGGTGCCCAAACAACAAAATCACAGAAAAAATATTCTGTCACAGTATGTTGCAGCTGGCATTAATTGGTAGTAATATGGGTGTATATGCTTCAGCATACATGCACATGCCACTATTATCTGCAGCTACAGTGTAGATAAAAAGGGAAGATTATTAAACTCATATTCTGAACACAAAATGGACATCCACTTCTGCTTATTCCACAGCAGCTACACTAAATCAGGTGAAGCAGCAAAACATGACCTCCTTAAATGCAGCACCAAACCAGCTGGATTGATTTTCAGGTTGGAAATGAGGAAAGAGCAGGTGTTTGTGTTGATCAGTATGTAGAACTTGATGCAAATGAGAAGCAGTGATTCTTCCACTCCGATACTTTATCCAAAGACTGAATTGTGCCTGACTCTTGAACATGTATGTTCCTTGTTATTGATGGATAGTAATGTCCAAAATATTTTTCCATTCGTTGACCATACCTGCTAGATCAAGGTAGTTGTATTGCAATGGATCAAAAATGAACTGTAGAGATCTGATGAAGAACAAATGAAACATTTTGTTATACGGGCAACACTTAAAAGACTGGAACAAATTCACTCTGTAAGCACATGTCGAATAGCTGTTTAATCTCTTCATTGGTTGGTTGGACATATGTCAGGAGATGCCAGTATCCATGATGCTGCAGGATGAATTGACATAATTGTCTATTCAGTTGAAGTAAATTCTATGTCTTCAATCCTAAGATATGGCATTTTCTGTAGAGTTCTTGGTTGAAGCCATTCGTTGCTTTGTGATGTACAACTGACGTAATGTCGTTTCATTACTATTTGCTCTATCCAAACAGGAACCACCAACATGAGAGCAGGTTTCTCTCAGGCCTGCCATGCATGTTACATGCAGTAGCCGCATATCACCGTCCATTGTGTTTCCTTGACTGCAGTGGAGGCTTTGATATGGTATAGCTGTGCTTTATTTTACTAATGACAAGACAGGTTTCCACTTGTGTTGCCCAGCTATGAAGCATCTGTAACTCTGCAAGGACTTGTAGTTTTCTGTTTCTTCTAGAGTGTCAAAGATTGTATTTTGTAGTACTGAATTAAGTACACTGTAATGTCGGCATAGCTACGTAAAAAGCATAATGCTGTCACAACTTATCATAATGTGGTACCTTAGAGAAGGCAAAGCAGCTACATTTTGTAAACTCCAAACTTCATATTGTGTAAGGGTCTGCATCTGAACTGCTAAGATAGGCAAATCGTGATAGATGTTAACAATTAATCGTATATATAGCTGATATTAAGTTTGCTACATGTTACAAAATTCTTTGCTCTTGCAAGGCTATCTTATTGTCCAATCCATGCATTACCTTTTGTATTGTTATTGGAGGTACCATACAGCGAATATTGTTGCATGAAAGTTTCACACATCATAATACTGAATACGATTGTTTGGCCTATGACTGAACCAGAGCAAATCTCTAGTGTAAAGTAAATAATCTCGCAGGTCCCCTGGTGTACTATTATGATGTGAGAAATTTTCATGCAACAATATTCAAATACACCAGAGCTCTGCATGTTTCTGCAACTACATGATGGTACAGCCGCCGACAATAGTTCGTAACGGGATTGGTTTTACTTTAATTCGACTACAATGCAGCCTTGCAAGTACAAAAAATATTGGCACAATGGCATACGTGTCAACCACATACTGTCCCGCTTGGCCACTTTAGTGGCCTATAGCACTTCAAGCGTTAAACAGCGACCAGTTTGGAGTCATATACCTACGTTTCTCCTCTGCTGATAAGCCGTATTAATAATCAGAGTGGCAACTGCGTACACTCATTGCAATAAATGTTTTGCCACGCGCGTACTTTCTCCCGCTAAAATGGTTTTACCACTGTATGTTGTAGTTTAATTTTGCAGTAAGCCTATAAGTTATTTTGTTGCGGTTGTATTATGTAAGAATTGCCAGTATTTTTGTGCGCATGTTTGCAACGGCATTTAATGGTTCTAGTCGAATGGCTTTAAACAAAATTCAAGGACTCGATCCGCGGTTGTGTACCACAAACCACATGAACCAATGAACTCAGCGTCCATGAATGCCACTCTATATGTTATTGCTGAGCTGCAAATATTGTAACAGTTATTGTAAACAATCTATGCATGCATGAGCGACGGAACCGAGGGGGTGGGCATTACTGACGTTGATTAGAGCTACAGGTATACGTCATTTTTGAAGTATAAGTGATGGTATCAGGGGCGTAAACATGTCGGTTCTAACCCCCCCCCCCCCCTCTACCTGAACACATGAGAGTTGCCACAACGAAGCAGCGTAAGATTATAGATATTCTGGTTCCCTCGCGTCTTAAGGCCTCCGCGGGGGGAAAGGCAAATAAGTGTTAAGAGTAACGCGTTGTACCATGCATGCAGTAAACGTATTCGCCCAGAGTTTTCTGATTCTCTAGGCCGACCGAGATGCCTCACATGCACCCTCTGAGACGGAAGTCTACAAATAGCTCTCCACAGAGCAAAGTGATTGTCCGGGTTACTTATATGTTCGAATTTTCTGCCTTGACCATAGCTTCATTACATGGTTTTGCATTCCGAATCCCTATTCGTCTCTCAGATATTTCCATAAAAGCTGTGCTCCACCAGGCGGACGTGTCTTAATTTATACATTGATGTATATGTCAGATTACGGAGCCATATGACATATAAAAAGTCTATACTATACTGGCTGCCGCATTACTGATGATGACGGGCCAGTATAAATAAGTCCGTCGTCTGGTATGCTATATGTGCTACTTTGTACCGGAGTTATGGCCCCAGGTAGAGTATAACTTTAATTTTGACCGATGTAGAGACCTTTCTACTTTGTAAATTTCAAGGTGCTGAATTCATAAAAAAAACAAAACAAAAAAAAAACTACAAAACCCCCCAAAAAAAACTACCTACTTGCATCATAGCCACTCGGAGACCCTCTTTTGTACAGTCCCTACAACCATGCAAGCACACATTATTTGCTATTGTAGTGAGGTAGCAACTGTACATGTAGATGTACTGTACATGTAAATGTACTGTACATATAATTGCGCTGATCGCAACGTCGACGGCACTTGGGTTAATACATGCATGCCCACAAAAAGTGGAGTGGCCTTCATATAAAAGAGGTTGACGTCCGATGACCTGTCATCACTATATAAACCATAAGCAACTCAATGGATTGATTGGTCTATTTAGTCATCCTCCAATGATTGCTACATCTTGACACTCATGTATACTCTTCTAAAGTAAGCTACAATATATAATGGGGGAAGGTGGCTAAGAGTTTTGTTTACCGATTACCCTATTTAATATTCATCTTTCAGTACAGTTGACATACCACTCCACTGCTATACATTTACAAATGAATAAGCTGAGCCGCGTAAGGGTAAAGATAGAACGTGCGGCTGAGCTTATAACTTCGACGGTTGCGTCTTATAGGCCTATACTAAAGACAGAACTTACTGTCGTGTTTCTCTGTTACATAAAAAAAAAAAAACGAAGGCGGGGTATATAAATTGTAAAGACGTATACCCCGTCAAAGTTAGCTCAGCCGCACCAGAGATTATATTATCTCTGGCCGCACCCATTGTCTCGTCGGTCGTATACGACTATAAGTTTAATCATTTGTGTACATGCATGCTGCAGTTTTTATCGAGTGGTATGTCAACTATACTAAAAGATGAATATATCTAAATGAATGTGTGGTATGGTATACAGAGTCAGCAAACTTTTTATCATTACGTATACCATGGTGGGGGCGATGCGCTGGGCTACCGCTATCTTTGTAGCCGCTGCGCTACTGTATTCGGCAGATGGTAAGTGCGGTACACACCTCCTCTTTCAGGGTGATGGATGGGGTGTAAGACGAGGGCACAGCTAATACCTTTTACTCATATGGGATCGTCGCGAAAAGGGACCTAGCTAAGGGGTTACTTTGTAATATACATGTAGAAATGTATAACGCTTGCGTTGAAATGCATAACTATAAACCAGAGCCTTACAACTCAATGACAGAAACTCCGATTCTCAAGTGCGTAAGAAGCAATGTGTAGAAGAATGAATATAAAATAATAAAATAAATAATAATAATAAAATCGCATCAGTTCCCTTTTCGCGGAAACGATCCCATATGACTGTCAGCAGAGCCTTCGGGTTATGTATGTATGTGAACTTGTAGCATTTAAAACCATGATCATGTGAATTACTTACATGTATATAGCGCAAGTCTCCGTGCGTTTGATAAACCCGAACGGCACCCTTGCCGGCCAGTACCAGGGGCGGGTGGAAGTTCGATACAACTCCACCTCGGCCTGGGGCACCGTGTGCACCGTCCAGTGGACGATCGAGGATGCCCTGGTGGTGTGTCGCATGCTCGGGTTCACCTCGGCCTCCCGCGCCGTCACCAACGGGATCTTCGGTCCAGGGACGGGCGACATATGGCTGTCGAACGTCAGCTGCTTGGGCGACGAGGCCTCGATCGCCAACTGTGGCTTCAGAGGGTGGGGCAACACGGGCTGCACCCACGCCCAGGACGCCGGGGTGGTGTGCTCTGATGGTGAGCTACTATTATTGTTTTGTTTATTATGTAACATTTTAAAAATGGCTTTTAGAGTTTCATGCATTGAAACATGTGTCTCCAGTTTGTCCTTTGGTGACGGTGTGATAACCGAAGTAGACTTTTTGTTATACACTTGTGCACGTCAAACTATACAGTACTGTATACTTCAACTTCACACATGCAATCAGTTAACAGTTTTGTATAATTACGCTTGAGTGAAGTGACTTTAGTCAGTCCCCATACTAAGCATAGTACGCCTCGTTCCCACTGCTACTTGTAGACCTCGCCATTCGACTGGTGAACGGTTTCAACCTTACTGAAGGTCGTGTGGAGGTGTACCGCAGCGGGCAGTGGGGCACGGTGTGTGACGACTACTGGTCATACGCCAACGCACTGGTCGTGTGTCGGCAGCTCGGCTTTCCCACTGCGCTAGAAGCCGTGAGGCGAGTGCAGTAGATCTCTGCATGGTGGGGACGGGATGCATGGAAGGTGGGATGGGTGGATCTTGCAATTACTTGAGATGCCGGCGCAAACATGCCCATGCACAGAAGATTCATTGATTATCCTTCATGCAGTTACGCAGGGTTCGGTCAAGGGACCGGGCAGATATGGCTGGACAACGTACGATGCAGAGGAAATGAGACAAGCCTTCAGCAATGCTCGTACAACCCATTTGGAGTGCACGACTGTTCTCACTACGAGGATGCCGGTGTTAGATGTGCCCCAGGTATGCAACTGATCACACGAGCTCCGCGTTGTAGTATTATCGTTTCTTCTCCGTCCAGTTGAGTTCGTAGGGCAAGCATATCCCGTTCGGCTGAGCAATGGAAGCTACGGCTGGGTGGAGATTTACATCAACGGAATATGGGGAACGGTGTGTGACAACAGCTGGGGTATCGAGGATGCAAATGTCGTTTGCAGAGAGCTTGGTAAGATCTGTTTTGTGCGTGTCAGTATTTCTTCACGAGGCACTTTAATGTGTAAGAATAAAAAATCAGTTAGTGCGGAGAGAGTTCCCGTTCAATGCATTCACCCATGCAAGCGACCTGGGAAATGGCGCTTTTACCCTGAAGTTAAGACTTTGACCATCTCAAATTCGCTGAAAACGAGCTATTATACGACTGCATGCTCAACAAATCCCTCAAACCATGCATGCACCCACATGTAGTACACACATTAATTTGCATGCATCTACAACACATATACGTCCACATATGCAAACTTACATTGCACCTGCATGTCAGATTTGAAAAGACACGCATGTACATACCTATATGAAATTCGCTGGTAGTCCATGTAACTTCTCTCCAACTTCATTTCCTTAATTTGCTTTTCTCATTCCATACCATCAATCCTCTACAGGGTTCCCTGGTGCACTTATAGCTCAGGGGCAGGGCTCCCTAGGCCAAGGAGCCAGCAACCAGCCCATCTGGCTGGATGAGTTCACATGCCAGGGCAATGAACCCAACCTCACCCTCTGCCACCACAGTGACAACTACTACTGCTCCCACTACCAGGATGCCGGTGTCATCTGCAATAGTGAGTGGGTTAAGGGTTAAAGGATTGTGAAGGAATAGCCTAAGGGAGTGGGACAGGAGCGAGATTTGCAACAGTGAATGTTGCAGTGGGGTTCTGTACGCGGGTCAAATGGTTTACATGTCACATCTGCAGTAGAGTCTACATGAATTTGTGTTTCAATTGGAGGGTTATTTGAGTAATTATATCTTAGCTTCATCCAATTCTACAGCTTCATTTATTTCCAATCAACTCCTCCCTCCCTCCCTCCCTCCCTCCCTCCCTCCCTCCCTCCCTCCCTCCCTCCCTCCCTCCCTCCCTCCCTCCCTCCCTCCCTCCTCCCTCCCTCCCTCCCTCCCTCCCTCCCTCCCTCCTCCCTCCCTCCCTCCCTCCCTCCCTCCCTCCCTCCCTCCCTCCCTCCCTCCCTCCCTCCCTCCCTCCCTCCCTCCCTCCCTCCCTCCCTCCCTCCCTCCCTCCTCCCTCCCTCCCTCCCTCCCTCCCTCCCTCCCTCCCTCCCTCCCTCCTCCCTCCCTCCCCTCCCTCCCTCCCTCCCTCCCTCCCTCCCTCCCTCCCTCCCTCCCTCCCTCTCCTCCCTCCCTCCCTCCTCCGCTCCCTCCCCTCCCATCCCTCCCTCCCTCCCTCCCTCCCTCCCTCCCCCTCCCTGCCTCGCCCTCCCTCCCTCCCTCCCTCCCTCCCTCCTCCCTCCCTCCCTCCCTCCCCTCCCTCCTCCCTCCCTCCCTCCCTCCCTCCCTACCAAGGTGGTGGGTCCAGTAACACAGGGATACAGGGTATAAGGCTGGTGAACAGTGCTGGACAGTCTGGAGGAAACCAGGGGAGGGTGGAGGTACAGCTGGCAGGACAGTGGGGCACTATCTGCGATGACTACTGGAACATTAACAATGCCAGGGTGGTGTGCAGGTGAGGGAGGGAGAGGGTCAGGGGAGAGGGAGAGGATCAGTTGGAGGAGGATATGAGAGGAAGAGGAAATTATTCTGGGGAGGAGAATAAATCTAGGGAGGAGGGGGGAATTTAGTGTAGAGAGTCATTGAGAGGAGAAATTTGGTATAGTTTGGGCAGCTAAGATAGTCGGGGAAAAGGTGTTGTATGAACTCATACATGGCATGTCAGTAAGTATCGATATCATGTTTTTAGTTCCTCTCTTACATCCCTCACACTTCCACTAGACAATTGGGCTTCAATAATGCTGTGGCAGCTGTGTCCTTTGCCGCCTTCGGTCCGGGGACTGGTCCTATCTGGATGGATACTGTCATCTGTACCGGCAACGAGTCCAGCATTGACCAATGTATCTTCCCGGGATGGGGACTGAATGACTGCTCCCATTACGAGGATGCCGGAGTGATATGTTCCAGTGAGTGGTGTGGGCTTGTGTATATACTGTAAAAATAGGTCTACATTTTTGTGTATGTGCATGTACATGTATGGTGTATGAGCATGTGTACAGTAATACTGCATTTTAGTTCAGTGTAAATGTGCATGTGCATGTGTAGCCATTGTCTTTTGAAGAAACAGGTTATGATGCATGTCATGTATACATGTGTGCGTTTATGGGTGAGTATGTGAAAGTTGATGCACGACATGTCATAGATCCCTCTTGCTTATTGCTCCACCATTCTCCCCTTTCTTCCCCAGACCGCACCGTGGGTAACCCCGTGCGTCTGGTGGGGGGCAGTACGGCTCTGGAGGGCAGAGTGGAGATCCAGTACAACGGCCAGTGGGGTACCGTGTGTGACGATTTGTTCACCCAAGTTGATGCCACCGTGGTGTGCCAGCAGCTAGGGTACTTTGGGACGGCCAGTGTGGCTGCTTACCTCCGTTTTGGTGCCGGGGCTGTTACCCAATCCATCTGGTTGGACGACGTACGATGTCTGGGGACCGAGTCATACCTATCTGAGTGTCCGAATCGTGGTTGGGGGACACACAACTGCGTGCATAGTGAAGATGTGGGTGTGATCTGCACAGGTGATGAATGGCATCTTTGGTGTGTGTGGTTTCTGTGGGATTCATACAATGTGCATGTGTATATGTGTGTGTGTGTGTGTTCATGCAGCCATAAATGTGTGTGGGTTTGTGTCAGCTATTGTATGTTCATGACTGGTTTGGTCTGTGTGTCTGTGGTCTTAACCTCCTCTTTATGCGTTTTCACAGCTGGAACCTATGCAGTCCCAGTGAGGCTAGCCAATGGCACATCTACTCGAGGTCGTGTGGAGGTGTATTTGAACAGCCAGTGGGGTACCATCTGTGATCAGTTCTGGTCCATATCCTCAGCCAATGTGGTGTGCAGGCAACTTGGTTACACAGGTGGGACCATCCATCTCATCCCCTCATGCCACATCCCCAGACTATCCATCATATAATATGCATGCATGCATGTCTGTGTGCGTGTATGTGTGAATGCTTGGGCTATTTAGCGTGTTTTGCTGATTGTTACCCACATACCTGCTCTTAATGCCCTTAAAATTTGACATTGTGCTGCATAGAATGAGGAATGAGTTAAAAACAGCGCTATTTTATACTGATATCCAAAGCGAGGAGGCAGCTTTGTAAATTGCTATGGGAATACACGTGTAGTATGTGAATTCAAACTATGAGTATACTATAATCTATTCATCGTATTTCAAAACATTAGTCCTCAGTGTATTGTGCCATCACAACGTTTGCTGATCATAGACATTTGGTTCTTGATCAGTAATTTTTCTTGATGCCTTTTGGAATTCAAGCTATAGCTCACCTTTTTATCTGCAGTTGATAGTATGCTCATGCAGGTGCCATGTATTATGATAGTATGAATAAAAATATACAGCATGCATACAAGTACCAATGGAATACATCCTTAATTGGTTCGATGGTCATAGGCTGAAATAAAGTTAGATTATGCTAAACAGCCTTAACATGGTTGAATCCCCCCCGCCCACACACTCAGATCATATACAAATCATTCAAAGAGCTAGAATTCTCGCGTATGGCCAGCATGTGTGTAAGAATAGGCACTGAAAAGTGATTTTTCTGAGGCTGAATTCCAGATCTAATGGGGATGTTAGCAATGTTCCCTCATGCCCTTAGCTGTTAGAGCAATCATGACAGCTCGCCTTGGCATCAATGAAAATGGTTGGGTGACTGTTTAGTTGCATTTGTGTTGCATAATACAAGTGCAGCACAATATCCACTGCACGAAACACATCCAGGTTGCATCCAGTAACAATATGACAAGTACAATAGGAATTAAAATCTTACAATTGAAACAGATTATGGTATCAGTGTTCCCCTCCTCAACCCTCCTGCCCCCCATGAAGCTGTCAGTTGAAATATTTGAATGAATACACTGTATATTTTAGCATCTGTCAATCCACAAGGGATTCAACTATGCATTTGATAAGTGTGTACTTTTTTGTCTTCATAAAATTATGCAGTTGCTGACTCAGCGTTCAATGTTTTGGAACACACCCTACATGCATGCGTTTTATCGATAGCTGTTCCTGCTATGTATTAAGGAATATAAGGAGAAGGGTGTTTGATGAACAAATTACACATTGAATAGTGATCAGTATTCTTGAACCATCAATTCTATCAGATTGCATGTGGATGTTTACACATGATTGTAATGTCCCCACTGCATGTGAACCAATTGTATGGGCTGTGAAATGTTTGAGCAATTCCCATATCTGTCCACTAATGCAAATGAACTGTATGCCTATGTTACATACACTATGCATGCAAGGAAACAAATACATCTATAATACATGCACATCGAAGACAGCACATGCACCAGATAGTACACACACATACATACATTCACATATGCATGCACACACTGTGTACTCATTATGCTATGCATATTCATTCAGGAGCCCTTGAAGCCGATCTTGGCTCCTCCTATGGGGCAGGAACTCTCCCCTTCATCATTGGTTTCCTCTACTGCTTGGGAAGTGAGGGTGAACTTGCTAACTGCTCTGGAGTGACCGATTTTTCATACATTCCTGATGACTACTGCAATGCCAACACCGTTGCTGGAGTACAGTGCTTAGGTAAGTGCTAGTACCGTATAAACAGACTGAAATAAAAAAAGTTTTTTTCAGAGTGCGTTTGCAATTGCTCGAATAACACGTTTCGCATTTATTCGTTTATCAAAGCCGAACGTATACTTTAACCGTATCCGTGCTTCCCCACGATACTTTAATTTGCACCGTACTGAAAGATGGCATGCTAATTGAAGTAGCGACCATACAGCACGTGCGCTTCCTCTTAATATTCAGCTGCGGTAATGTTCGAGTGGCATTAGCAATACTTGCGGCGTCGGATATTCTGCGATTCTGTGCAATAGAATGCTTAACTACCTAGCCGTTCTGAAGCCACCAATTAATCATTTCAATCATGTAATCATGGTGTGCAGTTAGACCAGAGATAATATGGTCTCTGGTTAGACATTGAAACCGCGGGATCTATGCAGTTTAGAATATATTTATTTTCCGAACACCTGTGCTCCAGCGTCCTGAGCATAAAAAGCTAGGGCACGTACTAAAGCTCGAAATCACGTAGATCACTATAACGATGCGTTCTGCAGCAAGACCAGTGGGAAACTAAGCCGGAGCAATATAGTTTACGTAATGGAACCATATACTCGTTCTATATGACATTTTGATCATTGAGTCAGAGTGGATTTATGTTTCCTAAAACTCAAAATACTATATCTTCTGAAACGGTTATAGCGCTATCGACTTCCTAGTTTCAACACTTTGTCCTACATCAGTTCTCTATGTGAAAATATATTTAGGTGTCTTCAAACACAGTGACGACGTTACATCTTCAGGTAGGAACGTTCAAATCACTTCCGTAGATGGGTCCTATTGCTATTGATTTGTTCTGTTTGTTAATTTGTACTTGATCCATTAAGGAGATACAGGTGTGCAATGGCGCGTATCGAGAGGGAAATGTGGATAAACTGTGCAGTGTATCTCTGTAACGAATCAAGTAAAAATGAACGAACAGAACCCGTGAATAGCCATCTACGCAAACATCAAAATATGAAGCGATATGAACGCTCCTACCTGGATATGTGACGGTTTTGAACCCCGTTGGGTATTGGACCTCGTAACGTCGGACCATGCAAATTTTATTGTCGCATAGAGAGATTATGTAGGGCAAAGTGCTACAAATAAGAAGGTAGCGTTCAGGCAATTTGAGTTTAACATAAACATAAATCCACAAAGACCACAATGATCAAAATCTCACAGAACGTTTTTTAAAAATCGATTACAGAGATACGCTGTGCAATGTACCCACAAAATGCAGTCTCTGACCCAGACCAAAATGTACGCAACGACATCACTAGACGGCGATATGCTTACGTCACTAACACATGTATATAAATCCAAATGCTGGCTCAGACGCTGGTAATGCTCAATGTACCTATGTTGTCACGGGACGCCGCGAAGGCTGCCCATAGTGCACGTTGAAATCATTTGCTGGTATAGTCTATTACCGCCGGTCGAACCATCCGATCCGACAGATCGGCCGGTGTTAGTGTGTCTTGTGTGAATGTATACTGTGCATGTAGCAATTGGAAATGTTAATGCGATATGTTGTAAGGATGGCAGTTCGACAGTTCAACACTCTCCCACATCACCGACACGATCTACTGTAGATGCTGCCCAGACCCCGCCCTCCGTAAGGCTGGTGGGAGGAACGACAAGGTACGAGGGCCGCGTGGAGGTGTACCTGCAGGGGGAGTGGTCGACCGTGTGCGACGACTTGTGGGATACTCTGGATGCCACAGTGGTGTGCAGGCAGTTGGGTTTCTCCCCCTTGGGGGCTGTGGCTCTGTCCTATGCCGCATTTGGCCAAGGGTCCGGCTCCATTCTGCTGGATAACGTGCAGTGCACGGGATCGGAGCTGTACCTGACCAGCTGCCCTAACAACGGGCTGTACATCCATGACTGTTCGCACATTGAGGATGCTGGTGTGAGGTGCCAAGGTGAGAGGGAGGAGTGGGAGAGAGGAGAAGAGAGGGAAAGAACTATGATACATGTGTATCAAAATGTATGTGTGTACATTTGGCTAACTGTGCCTACAGAGAGGGTTGTAAGACCTACAGTTGCATTTACATGTACATTTAATCAAGTACATAGACACTTTTGTGACGGGCCGTATATTAGCCGCAGCTTGCGCGCGAGCAGCCGACCACCGTTAGCGGCAATTTGTACCAATATACAGACGTACATATTCAATGACATCAGAGACGCACAAGCTGCATTCATTTGTATAATGTAGACTATATCTTGTGGCACACTAACACAGAGGGATTCACTAGCTGAGGTAAAACCACGGGGGGATGAATCATGGCCCAAATATTGTATAGAGCATGCACATTTGCGAATGTTGTTTTTACTAAATAGTAGTTGAGCTTTGCTAATAATACTGATACAATTTTCTTCTCCCTCCCTCACCCTTTATCCCATTCCCCCGCATTCCACCTCTCTCCTCTCCCCCTCTTTACATTAGCTCCCTCCACCAATGTCTCCAATCCCATCAGACTGGTTATCAACAATGCCAATGGCACGAGGGTAGGGACCAACGAGGGTACCATACAGATCTTCTACAACAACACCTGGGGCTCGGTGTGTGACGACTCCTGGGGCTACAGTGCGGCTCTGGTGGCCTGTCGCATGCTCGGCTACACTGGGGTGGTCCAGGCTTACAGCGTCGCCTACTTTGGCCAGGCCCCCGGTCCAATCTGGTTGGACAATGTGGTCTGCACTGGTGAGGAGACGGAGCTCGCGAACTGCCAGCATCTGCCGTGGGGACAGAACGACTGTTCGCACCTAGAGGATGCAGGAGTGGCCTGCACCAGTAAGTGGCGGGCGTGGCTTGTCTGTACACTGTTCTTGTTTTCATAAGGTACCAGTAAATGCACTTTTGGTGAAAATCAGATCATAAATCTGCCTATGATTGAGCAATTGCACCATGCATTTGACTTTTCAAATGTCCCGCAATTAATCGATAAACAGCAAAAAATAATTTTGCAATACGGCGGAAGATAAGGGTTATTCATAGCCTGCTACAGAATCCCGGTCAAACCAAACTGTCTGTGTTTATAGCACAATCTAACCAAACTGTCGTTGCAGTGGTCATAGCTCTATACCTCTATAGCAGACATGAACAATTGCAATTATACCATTTATTACTTTTCGCATGAGTATCCGTGGACAGATCCGAACAGCCATATCAACTGTAGATTTGCTATGGTGTGTGATTGATGGCTCAGACCACGTATCGTAAAGTGTGGGACAAGTTGTTGTTTGTATCTAGGTTGCTTGTAGCTACTCCTCCTTCACCTCCTCCTTCATCTCTTCCTCCTCTTTCTCCTCCTCCTCCTCCTTCACCTCCTCCTCCTCCTCTCAATCAGACTTTGTGCAGCCGGCCACTCCTCTTCGTCTGGTGGGAGGTGTCACTGCTAATAGTGGTCGTGTGGAAGTGCAGTACTCAGGAGTGTGGGGTACAGTGTGTGATGACTTCTGGGACATCAACGATGCAATTGTAAGTATGTGAGGGAGAGAGGGAGGGATAAGAGGAGAGAGTGAGGGATAAGAGGAAAGAGTGAGGGAGAGAGTGAGGAAGAGAGGAAGGGTATGAGTGAGGGCGGGGAAGAGAGGGAGAGAGTGAAGGAGAGTGAGGGAGAGAGTGAGGGTTGGAAGAGAGTGAGGGAGAGAGTGAGGGAGAGAGTGAGGAGAGAGTGAGGGTGGGATAGGAGGGTCTCGGAAGAAAGAGAGGGATGGAAGGAAAAATGGGGAGGAGAGTACAACACAAGTGCATACCCTTTGGTGTATTGACCTCAGGTGGTGTGTAGACAGCTGGGATACAATGGAGCGGTCAGACCTTCTACCAATGCAGAGTTTGGTGAAGGCACTGGATCCATCTGGATGGATAATGTAGAATGTGATGGTATAGAGCCATCCCTGGACCGATGTCCATTCAATGGATGGGGCATCCACAACTGTGGGCATAATGAAGATGCTGGGGTGGTGTGCCAAGGTAGGATGGTATGATGTGTGTACGGTGTCTTCTGTATTGCTTGTTGTGTGTTGTCAGCATGAGTGCACTACGCCATGTGTTGTAGATGCCTCCTGTTTATTGCTTGTTGTACTTTATGTTGTGATTTTTGCACACAGTATGTGTGTATTGCGTGTGCAGCGGTGTGCAGTTTTTACTTTTTGCATGTATTGGTGTGGGTGTATATAATGAGGTGTCATGTTTATATTTGCGTGCTGTTTTGACCCATGAAAGAAGAATGTGAGCATTTTATTCACTGTGGAGTTGTATTGGCAAGTATAGATGTGTACCTGCGCATGTGAGCTTTCCCTTGGGGGTATGGAGGGGGGGAGGGGGGGGTGGGAGGCTGAAGAAAGGGATGATTATCTCCATGTGCTGCTTGCACTTCTTCTCTTCACAACAGGCACCCTCCCGACCATCAGGCTGGTGGGAGGGTCCACCCCTCTGGAGGGGAGGGTGGAGGTGTACTACAACAACACCTGGGGGACCGTGTGTGATGACTTCTGGGACTTGAGGGGAGCTCGAGTGGTGTGCAAGCAGCTAGGCTATGCCGACGCCCTGTATGCAGAGTCCTTTGCCTACTTTGGTCAGGGGACCGGTGAGTACATCAGCTGCTCTGTGTCAACTGTGGTGTTCAATGTTGCAAGTTGTATTTACCAATAAATGTATTGTCAGTTATATATGTTTAATGCAGCTACTGCAGGTGTGTGTGTGTACTGTGTGCGTGTGTGTGCATGTGTGTTACGTATAGCTGTGGTTTTACACCCTTGTTTCTAACCCAACCTGCTGTACAAGCTCTATTCACTCCTTTGTGTTTGTGCTTTGCCGCCTCATGCCGAGAACTTAGCTGATTGCTATAGATGTTGGAATGCTTGATTGTAGCTTTATAAATAAATCATATAAATTAAAAGAACCCACTCGGTTGAGATTTACTGTAAGTCGTGAGCTATTGGTGTGCAACTATTTGACTAAATTGTGTGTGCCAAATGTCCATTTTCAATAGAACAAAAATTAGTGAACATGTGTAACACAAACTGATCAATGATATGCTTGTAGGTAACAGTGTGCAAATATAGATCTGTATCGTTTTATCATTTTCTATTTACACTCACCCTTCATTAACACCATCACTGCAATAAAGTCTTTTATCAAACTAAAATTATGAAACATTATGGGTATGCGTCATTTTCTTTTACTTTATCATTGTTTCATCCTATCCTAGTATATAATATTATAATATGGAACGTTCTATGCCTTGTGGATTTATATTTATTGCTATAACGTATCACGGTTAACGCAATCGACTTCCTATTTTCAAACTTCGCACGACATTGCGAAGTGTAGTTGTAGTTTGGTACCATATTGCCGATGTTACTAGGTCTGATTCCCCATCAGGTTCAAACCCTCCACACCTTTAGGTAGGAGCATTCAAATCGCTTCCAATTCGGTGTGGGTTCAGTCTCTATTGCTTTGTTCTGTTGATTCATTTGTACTTCATCCGTTTACGGTGATACGGCTGTGCAAAGTTAATGCACATTTTCCCGGTCGTTTCGCGCCAATCATGTTGAATTATTGACGCAAATCGAACGAGAAAATGTACTCGCACAGCTGTATCTCCGTAATGGATAAAGTACAAATCAAAGAGCAGAGCAAATCAATAGCGACAAGACCCCTCTACGACATACCGAATTTGAAGCGATTTCATCGCTCTTACTTAAAGGTGTGGAGGGTGGGAACCTGATCAGCACTATGATTGTGAAATGCATCAAAATAAGTTTTTTCATTGCGAAATGGTGTCGAACGAAGTGTTAAAAATAGGGAGTCAATAGCATTAACCGTTAGTATGTGATAGAAATATGAGATGTATGTTATAAACATAGATCCACAAGGGTCAAAAGCTCGTAGAACGGTCCATATATCGCATCTAATATCTTTATAATTTTCTTGTTTCCCTAATTTTTTGGTGTAATGATCAAGTGTAGCAACCACAAGTCGTCTTTTGCGTTTTATAAAACACTCAAGTTCCTGTGCACAAAGAGCGGCTGTATTGGTAGTTATCGGTCTGTCTATTAATCATGGCATTCTTTTGTACACTACCCAATTTTGCGCTACACGAATGTACATACAGCAGACATTAAAATCTAATTCTTGAGTACCATCATAGTGGCTGCAAAATGAAATGTAATCTTCTCCTAGCCCTATGCTGTATAAGCGAATAAAACAATAGCAAAATTGAAAGTTCCATTAAAAGAAAACGGCAGCTGTGCCAAACACCGTTATAATCATGATTGTCGTGAAATAAACCTGGCTTCACGAGAACCCTGAGCCAAAGCAACAAATTATAACCATTATAAGAAAGAAGTTACATCATTTTTGAGAAAGTTCCAGTAATACAGGATAGAATGACAATCGAAAATGTTGGTATAATCTGATTGTTGCATGTTACGTACATGTACCAAACTAGTAATATTCTAAACACTTGTGAAAGCAATGATCAGCATTATTAGTTAGCATTGTGGTTGGTGTACCATAAAATTCCTCAAAATCGCCAATGTCCTTGCTTATTTTTTAGTGAGCTGGTAATTACAGCTATAATTCAGATCGAGAAGATCGCTATGGCAAAAGTGTGGGTTTCGAGGCTCATTAGGAAAAAGGACCTGTTTTGAAAATGAGGTATTCATTATTGGGTTGGCCATAATCTCTCATTGGGTATAGTTAGTTTTATGGGCTTGTGTAAAATAAAATAGTTTGTCAATGCACACAACTGAATGGAAAACAATACATATGTGCGTGCATGACATTTCCCCGGGGAGAATTGGTCCCTGTATATATTTGTTGGCTTAATATAGTATACTGATAAGTTCCGCACACATTCCTAGTTTTGTACATTACCAGTTTGTTGAATTGCAATAATATTATTAATTAATTAATTGGATAGACTTAAAGCAATGGCTCTACATTGACCTAATGTCTGAGTTGATGCTCGCACAATGCCACAATAGCAAATCACATCATACATGTGTAGCACGTAGCCATATGCTCACAAAGCATGGCTGTATATATGCACCAAATTCCTTAAACACAGGTTGAAACGTACAGAACATGCATGTGAATCAGTTGCAAAGTTTAAGCAATAAGGCTGGTGGCCTTTTATTCCCTTAAATCCTGTGTTTCTTTGAATGAAAAGTACCAGATGGTTCTGTTTTCTCTTGAGCTCTCTTATTAATCACTTGCTATGAGCTATAACAGCTAACCTATTCATTTCGTTATAGCACCCAAATTAAAGTTTCCGTTTATTTAATAACATTCATCATATGGGGCAAATGCTATATCAAACCCTATATGTTGATGGAACTTCCCACAAAGTAACTTGTATGCAACTCAAATGAATATGAGTAAATTTTCAGTAAATTTTACTATCAATTCATATGTTTTGCTGTAATGGCAATTCACACTTACACAGTCCTATACTAATTACTTGCAAATACACTACAATTGTAGTGTGTGCATACATTACATGTATATGGTATTTACCAGCATAGATTTATGACTGTAATCGTTCATCTCAGAACAGTGCAGATTTTAGAGCAAAGAACACACTGACCTTTCATTAACATTTTCCATGTATGTGTGCTCTGTCTCCTCTCACATCCCACAGGACCCATCTGGCTGGACAATGTTGCCTGCTTGGGTACAGAGAGTACACTCTTCCAATGTTCCAGCAATCCAGTGGGAGTACATGACTGCTCCCATTTTGAGGATGCTGGGGTTGTTTGCACTGGTAAGTAAGGAACCTTGGTACATGAGATGGGAACCTGGGTTCTTGGAAATGGTTATTTTCATGTGTATTGGAGGGTGGGGGTGGAGATCTTGATATGAGGACTGGAAACTTGTATGTGGGACTGGGGACCCTCTGCTGTACTCCTTGCTATCATTCAATTTCACTTGACTTTCTCCTTGATCTGTCTTCTTCCTTGACCTCCTTCAATTTTACCTCGTTTCTTCATTGACCTCCTTTCACCTTCTTCCAGACACAGCCACTCCAGTGATCAATGTGCAGGTCAGGCTGGTGGGAGGCTCCACGCCTCTGGAGGGGAGGGTGGAGGTGTACTACAACAACACCTGGGGGACTGTGTGTGATGACCTGTGGACCTCGGAGAATGCCCAGGTGGTATGCCATCAGCTAGGCTTCTATGGGGCCTCAGTTGCCATTTCCAATGCCTACTTTGGAGCTGGTAGCTTCGATCAGCCCATCTGGCTGGACAATGTCAACTGCCTTGGTACAGAGACCAACGTGGGACAGTGCCTGAGTGGAGGATGGGGTATCCACAACTGCTTGCACTTGGAAGATGCTGGAGTGAGGTGTTCTGGTGAGCTGTGTGATGTGCTAGAGGATGTGTGTGTGTGTTCATGTATCTGTATGCTGTGTGTATTTGTGTGACTATAGTGAGAATGTATATGCTTGTGTGTCTGCATGACCAGTGTGAGCATGTGCAGTTCATACATGTATATATACAGTAACAGTGTACATGTGCATGTAAGCGTTCACTACGCATGTAATTTATCTAGCTTTTGTTGCAGTACTCATACACCTGTGCATGTGATGATGTAGTGCCTCATCTTTGTCCTCACAGGTATCCAGGTCGTTAGGCTAGTTGGTGGTCCCACCCCTGCTGAAGGCAGGGTAGAGCTGTACTACAATGGCTCCTATGGCACCATATGCCAGACCGGATGGGACCTGGTGGATGCCACTGTTGTGTGCAAGAGCCTTGGATATGCAACAGCATTGGTTGCTTTGGGCGGAGCTGCCTACGGTCCTGGAACAGGGCAGGTGTGTGTACCTGCATATAATAGTGGAATACTTTCACTGAATGTTAGAACTTAGAGTGTATATGTTTGATACATGTACATGCTCACAGTAGCATGGATGATCATAACAATTATTCTAAACATGATACTCACTTGTAAATGCATATGTCATATTGGGTTTCGCCATCATGCCCACATCTCATCCCACACCTCATACTACACCTCATCCCCACACCTCATCCCACACCTCATCCCACACCTCATCCCCACACCTCATCCCAACACCTCATCCCACACCTAATCCCTACACCTCATCCCCACACCTCATCCCCACACCTCATCCCCACACCTCATCCCCACACCTCATCCCCACACCTCATCCCCACACCTCATCCCCACACCTCATCCCCACACCTCATCCCCACACCTCATCCCCACACCTCATATCCATCTCCACAGTATGTGTGTATTGAATTGTTATTTGATGATAATGAACAACATTAAAATAATAAACATTCTGTTATTTTGGTATCTGCCAACATTAGCATATGTAAGTGCAGAAGTGACTTCATTAAGTTGTGCTTTTCCAGATCCTGTTCCAGAACACACAGTGCACTGGAACGGAGACCACTATTTACCAGTGCCAGCATGGGGCATGGGGCCAGACTCAATGCACACACGGCCAGGATGCCTCTGTCATCTGCACTGGTAAACCTTCAGGATTTGTGTGTGTGTGTGTGTGTGCGTGTGTGTGTAGTCATGTATATGTGTGTGTGTACTGTATTTACTGTGTGGTATAAAGGAATGCATGTGTGTATGTGCAGTTACTATCCTTATCATGTACAAAAAGTGGCATTTCCTGCTGTGCATGGTTTGAAGGAATCTACTCTACAGTAATTCTCCATGTGTTTGTATCCAGATATAATGCACATCTATGTGTGGGTGTATGCATTGCAAAATCATGAATATAACTGAAGTTGAGGTCAGATGCTCACATGGATGGCAGTCTGAGTTCTTTTTTTTATTTTTGATCTGTGGATGTTAAATAAAACTCAATGCTACTTTGCACAGTGTCATGCTGTATGATATGCTATACACACAATCGTCTCACTCTAGCTATCAATCACATTCCTCTCTCACCTTCCACACAGATATGCCCTCTAACTCACATCCTATCAAGCTCTCTGGGGGAAGTTCCTTGGCAGAGGGTCGTGTGGAGATATTTAATATCGATGACTTTGGCACCATATGTGACACCCACTGGACCTTGGTAGAAGCTAATGTGACCTGCAGGTCCCTCGGGTTCCCAGGAGCCGTGGCTGCACTGGGAGGAGCCTACTTTGGTCCCGGGTCTGGGAATGTGTTGTTGGATAATGTCACCTGTACTGGGAATGAAGTGTTCCTGCAGAGCTGTAACTATATAGGCTTTGGTCGTGTGAGCTGTCCCCATACCAGAGATGCAGGGGTTAAATGCGCAGGTATGCTTTTGTGTGGCATGATCGATTTGTGTGCTTCATACGCTGGTTAAAGTTCAAATGTACATGCAATGTACACATAGCGCATGTACCACTTGATAACTGGACGTACCTAATATGATGTCTTCAGTCAGCATTAGAGCATTGGATTATACTGCTGTGTTTAGCAGTTATTATTATCTTGTCATTGCCTACACATTTCTATGTCAATGCTACAGTCTAATGTTTTATTGCGCGCGTGCGTCATATCATAAAATTAAGGTCTCAACTCACAGATTGAAGTCACACTCACTGCTGCATATTCATGTTCAATGTCATACCACACATTACTCCCTCCCCATTAGCAGAGTTATTCAATACAGTGCAGCAAAACAATTGCGACAAGTGTGCATGATTATAGCCAATTGTGATGCATGATGCATTCCAATGGGACACCATGCTAAACTTTTCCTGTTATTCCCCCCTCCTTCTCCACCCCCAACCAAATAGCCAAGACTCTGGTGGCCAGGCTTGCAGATGGTGTCACGGACAACATGCGAGGACGTGTAGAAGTGAACTACAATGGCCAGGGATGGGGCACCATCTGCCAGAACTCCTGGTCCCTCAACAATTCTGACGTGGTATGCAAGATGCTCGGCTTCAACTCAGCAGACAGCTTCACGACCTGGTCTTCATACGGATCCGGATTGGGACGCATCTGGTTTGACAATATGAAGTGCACAGGACGAGAGAGCAATCTTCTTGATTGCTTCTCTTATAATGGTCCTCTGGTCTCCAGTTGTGACCACACCATGGATGTTGGGGTGACCTGCTCATGTGAGCCGTTGCAAATGCAGGTTTTGGAGTGTTATGTGATCTCTGTTTGGGGTGTATGGTGTACTCAGGGTTGTCGTTTGCTCATGTGATCTCTTGTTGGGTTAGATTTGCTTATGTGATCACCCATGCATGCTTGAGTGTGTCGATGTACATGTGCAAATTTACTGTGTCAGTGTCAGTGGATCAGCATTGTTGCTTGCTAGCGATAGAAGAGGGGGAGGGGCAATGACATTAATCGTTTGTCGAGTGGCGCTCACAAGATATGCTCGTAATGAGGACACACATGCTCGTAAAGAGGACTTCCTTGCTTGCTAATTGTGCTCAAAAATGACTCGATGCGACTCGTAATACACTCGCGTGCGAGTGTGAGCTTGTGGTGGATGGTAACGTCATGTTAGCAGGTTCTGTAATTTTAGCTGGTGTTCTATTAAAATTGGGAGGATATGGGTTTATAAGATTTTCTTGGCCATTGCTCCCAGAAGCTTCGGAATTTTTTGCTCCTTTAATTCAAACTTATGTGCTGATGCAATCTCCAGGTGTTTATGGCTGGAGATGGCGTTATCACACGGGTGTGGTCTGTGTAGGGTGACTTGTCTAAGATGCGCACGGGTAATGTTGTTAAAGTCAAAGGGCCAAATTGAACTCTACACCCTATCCTTCCCCATCTCTCCAGACAACAGCATCTGCTCGGCCGATCCTCTCACTTCTCCATCCATCGCCAGTTACGTGGCGTCTGGCTCTCTCTCCACTCTCCCTAGACGCTACACCACTGGAACCATGCTCACCTTCACCTGTGGTGCTGGTTACGCCCCTGCGGGGGACACTAATGTGGTCACCTGCAATTCCCTGGGTTACTGGCAACCATACAACCCCAACTGTACAGGTAAGTGGAAGGGTGGGGAGGAGGATAAGACTGTCCCACCTTGGTAGTAGTGACACTGAAGGTCATTATCAAGTGCGGTAGTGGTGTTGTTACTATGGGCCACATGGGGCACACAGTAGATGCATGATTTTTGATGCCCGCCAAAAGGTTTAAATAATGTGTACTTGTGATATGTTATGTGTTCATGTGCATATGTGTGTGTTTGTCTCTGTGTGTGTGTGTGAGAGTGATCTGGAATTTTGAATGTGCTTGCTATGTGTGACTGTCAACCTATTCACATTTTGTACATGCATGCATACTATATGCTAATGATCAATATGTACTATACTCATTACACTATCTCCACACAAACACATATCTACACAACACACACCCATACATCACAGTCGTCTGCCCCTCCCTCGTCTTCCAGCCATCATACACACACATCTCCACGCAACAGAACCGTCCCGGGACAGTGGTCACCTTCAGTTGTGACCTCGGGTACACGCTTGTGGGTGGTCCCAGTGTCACGTGCCGAGGGGACGGCACATGGAGCACCAGCATTCCCCAGTGCCAGGAGAGTGAGTCTAATGGCATGGGTGGTGGGTGCATAAGCTAATGTCTGTCACACGTTCTGTGGTGTGGTCATTTCACTGAGGGGTGTGATCATTCTACTGAGGGGCATGGTTGTTTTAACAGGGTCTCACTTCATTGATGGGTGTACTGTGATCACAGCAGATTAATAGTCTGCTTACATGATCTTTCATGCTATACTCAGTGTTGAAAATATGATAGCACATAACAAAGAGACTAATATATTACACAGCACTGCATAGAATGTGGTTGTGGAAGGGCAACTGTATGTTCCCCAAAAAATGTCTGGGGATTTACCCACCATATGCAAATTTCCCAATGCCATTTTGCCCTGACAGTGTGCATCATACAATCATACAAGTGCACTCTTAAAACGAATATTTGAAGGATCTGTTTGTTTGTTTTTTGTCACTATCAAATTGCAAAGAGAATACAAAACAAATTGTTAGTAATACGAATGCACGGGACGAATGAATATCGTTATTAATAGTGTTTGTACGTATATTTCTTTTATCATTGGGATCATTAATTGTAGCATTATCATCTGATCCACTTTGTACAAGAAAACATAAGGTGATGGATTAGGGTTACCCAAAGCATGTAGAACACCATTACGTCCCTGAAGTATAGCACACAGAGATGCTATATGTTGTTCAGCCTTTGTGATAGGACTGGTCTACCCAATTCTTCCTATACTTCAGCCTTTGTCTCAAACTGCTAATGTGTGAATAAGTATGTGCAAACATACTGGTACCCTCACATGCAATGAACCTTGCTCATTAGCTACATGAACTTTGCAAACAGATGTAATGGTATGTATGTTTTTAAAATTATTATGTGAAGAATCAACAACAACAATATCTTCTGGATGAATATTCATTTGAGATTACAGGGATATATGTTCACTATACATATATACGAGATCTAATTACATACAATTGTCTTGTATTTTACATTTGTTCACTGTTTTTATGCAGATCTGTGCCCACCTCTGACTCTTCCCATCCACGTGAATGCCTCAACTCTTAACAATCACCTCAATGTCACCGTCACTTTCAAATGTAACACTGGGTACAGTCTGGTTGGGAACGCCATGACAACTTGTTCCTGGCCAAATGGGGTGTGGTCACCTGGAACTGTGCCTCAGTGCACAAAGAGTGAGTTTATGTACATGTGCCTGTATGGGTATGTCCTACTGTTGTTCAATGTACATCACATCTACGTATGGTTGAAGCACGGGCCAGTATGTTTGGGTTTGTCTACTATGATTAAGGCTTGAACATATTGTAGGCATTTGCATTGAAGTAATCAATGAATGACAAGATATCACACTTAGAAGATACATTCAAGTTTGTCTGTTTAAATGTAGAATATCATACTAAATTTCTCGTCAAGAAATGTTGGCATATTTGCATCAGGATGGATGTGTGCATGTGGATTTACATGTATATATGAGTCATGTATACATGAGGATGCACATGTATGTATATTAACGTCCATGCCACCATCCTTACAGTTGTACCACCTGGACCGGCAGCACAATCGGGAAGTTCCACAGCCTCTGCTAGCGTAATTGGAGGGGCTATTGGGGGAGTGGTTGCTGGCGTCATCATCATTCTGGTGGTGGTGGTTGCAGTGGTGTGGAAACTTTCGTATGCTTTTGATGTGCAGATGGGACATTGTGTTGATCTATGTAATGCCTATTGTAGGTCATACTGGACACGAAAGAAGTATGGTGTAGTTTACATGAATAGGGGGAACGATCAAGTTGCTATCACTGATTATCAAAAAGGTACACAATGTATATATTCTATTGATACATTCACTAGGATAGAATAAGGTTATCTTCCTTTTGTTAAGAAAGTGGGATCTCCCATATTTCAATGCATGCTACCAGATGTACTGGAGTGCAACCATGCTGAGATATGTTGAATGCAACTGGTACATGTGACTTTAGTACTAGTAAATTGTCATATGCATGTAGGTCAGAACACCAGGCGTTTAACACATCCATTCTTCTGTTAGATGCACTTGATTCGGCTTCAACAACTGGTGATACTGCATCAATTGCCACCACTGGAACATCTGGTTTGTATGAGAAGAGTTGGGAGGACGATGTACCCATCAACATTGCCACCTGATGGGAGGGTTACACCCCATAGTAAACTTAAAAACCCTATTGCCATGTTCTGTCCATGTAGTATAGAGTTTCTGTTGCTGATGTAACTATGCTGTTTCTTTAAAAGCTGCTTTCATTAGTTTGTTAAGTACACTGTCTATAGTGTACATAGATATGAATATAAATATGAACATGTCAAAGATTATGTTGTTGATTATGATGTTGAGAGTTTTAACATTGTAGTGATGAAGGGGTTTGGAAATACAGTGTGTTGGACAGCTTGCTGTTGATATATAGGGGTATCTCATGTGCACCTATGCTGTTGATTAGTGAGGACAGCTGTGCATTGAAATAAACAATTAGTACACTGTATATGATGCATACAGCAATTACATTGTGTACCAAGGCTAGGTGGAATTGGTAATCATCGAGGCGCTCACAAAATCAATAAGATGATGGAGTTTGAATGCATTTATGTACACGTATCGTAGTAGATCAGCAATGGTTGAGTTTGGTTGCTCATTGTTCAGTACTACCTGTACATGTATGTTCCAACATGAATCGAATGGTACGCGTATGAATAATGAATGGCCAATGTAGGAGCTCATAATAGCCTACTACTCATATAAAGTAAGGCAAAGGCAGGTCCTCGTACACCAGTTCAAAGGAGGCCAGAGCAGGTGAGGTGTTATTCAGTCATGGCTTAGTGTATGCCTCAACTAATTGTACAAGGGCCACTCTGAAAGATTCTGATGGATACCAAGAAGTTGGTTGGGGAAACTTCACTTGTGTGTATACAGTTTACACATAAGACTATTATGTTCAATTTATATGCACATGATGTAAGCTGGTGCTGGTGCATGTGCAAATAATGAGTGCTTATGTTTCAACTCATATGCACATGCTTACATTATATTAATTTTTAACATTCACAGTTAATGTACATGTACCAATTTCTGCTTCACACAAATGCAGACACATACATCAAAGTTGTCTGTCAATCTCTCATCTCTCATCCTGATGGTGTAGTCTGATCAGAAATATAGTTGCTCACCTACATTCTTAGCTCACTGTTGTAAACAAATGCATGGTTAAAGTGTTTGTACACGTTATGTTGTCGTCAACATCAGTGTGAGAGGGTGCAAATTGGCATCAGCATCATGAAGTGTGATATATGCTAACTCAACCCACTAGCCTTCCCACAGCTTCCAGCCAGACCTTGGCAGCCACTTTGGAAGATCATGATGATTCCCAGTACCTGTGACACAGTTGTCATTGCAATCCAAAGGGCAACTCCATTTCTAATCTGGGGTGCATGCCGCTGGTTGACTCCATGCTTTATTTACATGTGTGCAGTGTGTAGCTAGGTTACATTGTTTTGTTTATTGAAACTGTTTCAAGATTTATTACAGATATTGGATTTCTAATTTTAAAAAAACATTTTAATTAAACATGTCCACTACAGCCTGAATTAAAACCATAATCTGGTATTGGGCAATAGTGGGTTATAAAAGTCAAAGTCACATTCAAAGTGTAGTGGTTTATAGACTATTCATGCATGATTTGTTGTTCTAAATCTTAAATGCAACTGGAATTAAAACTTTATTTCAGAGGTCGAAAAATTGCAAATTTAGTGGCTATTGCTTTGTCTCTTTGTCTCCAATCTTCTAATGCACTAACCTACTATTGCATGTAAGGGTTCAAGCATTGTAACAAAGGGATACAATTCATGTGAATATAAAGTGATGTTTCACATGAATATAAGAATGCATCAAGAAATCCCACCAAAAGTACATTCCCATATAATTGTGATAAGGTGTCGCATCAACTTATACAGCCTAGCTTTAACTGAATAAATTGATAGCAAGATATAAATAGGGCAATTCTAGAAAACAAACAAAAATATTTCCCATAATGCAGGTTTTGCGTGCTGAAGTCCTTAAATACTAAACACAATAAAAAAGAGTGGCGGATACAAATAGGTGATGACTACGCCCTATTTTCATCTTCAGACTACTGCACAAATCGTATGGTAGATATTATTACCCTGTGCTCTCGTTGAAGGACTGAACAAAGTGCACCCATTTCATTTCTATCCTCACCACTTACTCTTATGTTATCTTGCTATTTACACCATCATCTGCTATTGTATAACTAAACTTATATTTTACATAAAGATTTGTTTTGTTTAATCTGTATGAATCGATTTCTTAAAGAACAAAATGCAACTGAACACTGTACACCTTAAGAAAGATGATGAATCAAGAATAAACAAGCTTAAGATACAAAATGTATTACAATTCATTGGTCTAGCAACCTAGTATTACAGCTTCTTATTATTAAATAAATTCCTACAGTTGTGTTAGATCTAGTTACTTATCTAAATCTGTTAAACCTGGTAGTAGATCCTTCATAGTTGGACGGCTGGCTGGATCGTCACAGATGCACCTCTGCCATTTCTTGCCAGGATAGCGTGTCAAGCTGCATGCCTTGTACCTTGTGATCTGGGAACTGACCAGTGGCCATTTCAAGCAGATGTATGCTTTAACTGTACACATCCATCTTTGGAGACTGCAGCTTGGGATTGATAGATTCTGGGGCTCCATAGAATGTATTTCCAGGGACCTTGGTTATCACTTTAGACAGGAGATTAGCAGAACCATTGTCGGACACCTAAGCTTTCCAGTTACTTGATCTGATTGGCTCAAGAAGCACATTTCCACTGCTAACATCTCGATGAATGATAGGGTCAGGCCTCATTAGGTGGAGGTAGTTGAGACCACGGGCCACATCTATGCCAATAGTGATCATATGATCTCACGAAAGTGCCACAATGATGCTTTGCAGGTTTGTTGGCATCAGTTCTGTTAGGATGAAAGGCCTACTGTCATCCAATGAGGCTCTGATGAACAGCAGGAGGTTGGGATGTCGTCTCTCTGAGAAACAGGTTAATATTGTGTGGAGATATAATTGCATTATGAATGAATTTAGCAGCAACCTATCCTTACTTGACCCCACCCTCCCACACCAAGAGGGCTATCTCTTCTATTTCATCTCGTTCCACCCTCCAGGAAGACGTCATGTAATCTGCAAAGCCCTCACAGATATCTCATCTGCCTGTTTACCGTGTAGTCTTATTTGCTGCTGTACAGCATCTCTCTGTTGCTTTGTTTAGCAGTGTTCCTTCTCTGCTATACGTGCTTTTTCTTCAGCTCTTCTAGCTCTCTCATCTGCATGAAGAATTTGTAGTGTCATTTGCTGCTGCAGTGCATCCCGATGTTGTCTTATTTCCATAAGTACTTGCTCAACTTTTGCTGTTCTCTCTTCGGTAATTCCTGTCAGTTGGGCTTGCAGTTGAATTTGCAGTTGCAATGTATCGCTTTGCTGCATTGTTTCCAAGAGTTCTTGCTTAGTTATAGTTCCTGTGTTTGTAGTACAACTAAGACTTTGTTCTGTAGCATTGTGTCTAAGGTTTCCTGCACATCTCTTGCTGCATTGTTTTCAGCACTCTGAACCAGTAATGTTGGTGTAATGAATGACCTTTATGCATAAAAGAACAATTACATTATGCATTTAAGTGATTTTGTTTAGGGAGTAAACAATGTTTAATGTTTTGATGAAGGGCGAATGGTCGTGCACCACCCCTTCCAGCTTTGATAGGGCATGGAAAGCATACAGTATGTTGAAAGGGGGTTTTGTCTAGGGTTAGCAGGTCAAGCCTGCCTCTCTATCTGCAACCCTCCCCTCTAAACAACCTATCCCCAAATTAGATTGTCTCTGTCTGGTTCCAGGTATTGTATGTATATATAAATGGTGTTCTTGGGAAAGCAGCCATTCAGTCTCATAGCCTGCCTATTGATGACCTGAAAATTGCTGACCCACCCACCACTCCGCTTGTGCATTGATTGTACCTTGTACACTGATTTTCATGTCATACATCAATGGCAGGCGGCACCCTTCGGGCTTCTACCCTGACCAACCACGTCAAACCCATGACCGCGTCATGGTGTGGCACACCTGGTTGCACCCAAGGCAAGCCAGCGCTACCTTGGTCCCAGATTTGGCCTGATGGGTACACCCCGTCACCAGGTTGCCGCCTGACCCCTTTTTTGGGCAAAACTGTTATCCGTCAATTAGTATAGATGCATGACACGGGTTGAGGGAACTTAGTTAGCGATATGCTACAGCATTAGGGAGTACATGTATGCATTAGCACGGAATGAGCATTCATACAGCATTAATGTGTATATGAATTACTTAAAATCTGAGGAAAGTAAAATAGGAACAAAAATGCTTGTCATTTCAATTGTGGTATGTACATGTTTTGAGTTATAATGTGGCCCACCAGAAAACTGGTGAAAAATGTCTTTAGTCATTGTACTATAACAAGCTGGGGCATTGTACGAGTCTGGCAGTGACTGAGTCCAGAGTATAACTTGTGTGCCCTCAGTGCAAAATGTGCAAAGTAATTTAAATGCTAGTCATATTTGTTGGAATGGAAAACCATTTTAAATATAAAAGGATTCAATGCTTTTTACCTTAGCATGCACGATTGATCCATAAGCACCGTATGGTCCAGGCAATTCTGAATGTTTTTTTACTTAGATATGCAATGTTGTGCACATTTAAAGCATAAAATTCCAAACCAATAATACAGTCACTGAGGTGACTAAGCCAATACCCTCTTGTTTTAATAATTCCTTTCTACCTGAACTGGGTAGTGTGATGTTAAAAACTACAATGTATGTTCTTGCTATACATTAATATCTGTCCCAAACTGTCATGCATTGTAAAGCATTTTTCTGACCAAATATTGTGATGCACATCTCACTAAGTATGTCTTCAATACTATTATTATTTCCTTGTGACCTTTCTTCATTGCCAAGTCCAGGGCTGTTTTCCCATCTTGAGATTTAAGCACCACATGTACACTTGTTGTTAGCCTTGTGAGAGTGGTTATTTCAATGCACTAATATATAATAGTCCACCTGCGCTGACATCTGGAATATACAGGGCATGAAGGAACATTTACCACAAGCACAGTAGTTGTATTAGCGCATAGTAGTTATTAATAAACAGTTCAAGTATTAAGACATTATAATTAATAAGCTAAATTAATGGTTCACTAAAACCGAATGTAAATCCACACTCTTAATCAAGTGCCCCAGAAATCAAGTGTTTGACAGTTGATAGTTCCTGATTACAGTACGTTATATCCAAGTTACTGAAGTGCTAAAATTCATCATTGATAATGATGACTTGGGTATATTGAAGGTACTTGTGATAAAAACACAGAACAAACTAAATCACCACTTTATTGCCACTTTATTGAAGCTGCTGAGTCATAGCCAGTCTATTGCAGGTGCGATTGAAGGTCTCACAAACCTTTTCTCTCCAGCCACCATACGTTTCTACCGCCTGTACTCCCATTGCCAGTGTTTTCATCCACGATGCGCCAGTCCATGCACGTCGACTTAGTCGGCATTATTTCCATTCATTTTGCGGCAATATAGATTGTACAGGTACGTGATATCCATGCCAATTATGGTGTTATAGCTGCGCTTACGCAATACATGCATGGCAATGGTTGCTGTATAAACATGCGCGTTGCTGTAGTCTAAGTAAGACACTGTAACCTTCGGGATCCACATGATCTAGAATACCCTTAGGGCCCTTAGTAGCTTCCAAGCTATCGCTTGGGACGCTACTGCCGAAGGCCTCGGGTTTCTAAATCACGTAGATACCCGCTCCGTTTCACTATATTAATTAAATAGCGCGCTTTAAACTGGTTGTGCAGGTGATATTTGATATTGTGTAAAGTGTTATTTGTATTACAATTGTACAATAGTGCGACGTCAAACTAGTAAAGCATCAGAACACCTTTATAATTTGTACAAAATTCGTTCAGTAACTTGATGTAATCAACTGCATCAGACAGATATTTGTGCACACCTAGAACCATCGTGCAGGTTGTTTAGGCGAACCTCAGTCATAGTGGTGCGTAGATATGTCTTTATTCGAAGCACTTCTTACTGCTATTGCATTAGTTGCAACACACAATGACTTGTTCTTTGTTTGATGAATCTTTAACTTCATCTACTTCAAGGGCAAATATCCTGATTCTCTTATAGCATCACGTATTGTACGCAAATGTCATATGAATGCTAAACTTGTGATGACCTCATGCTGAATGTGGTGGTCAGTTTCCTTATGCTTCTTGGTTGCATTATGATCTGAATGTTTGGATCATATTTAGCACAAAGGAGCAGTAATTGGCGAAAGTTAAAGCCTTCTAATTCCGACCATTTGGGAAAGCATTCACCATAATCGACAGCTCAGTCCTAGGACTGAGCTGTCGATTATGGTGAATGTATTCCCAAATGGTCGGATTCATTGTTATACAATATATATGTACGTCGTCTATTGAAGTCCAACTTGGTTATTACCTAAACTTCTTAGAGAGCTATGAGTTGAGTTGTTGGATTTACTCTCACACGAATGTTACAAAACTATAATATAATTGTGCACCTTCTACAGCGCGAAAATAAAATGGCAGCCGGCAGGCAAACCAATGCAGAAGCTTTTGTATTAGTTTGCCAAGCCATTTTACTTTTTGTCTTAAAACCACTGTACAGAAGAGACTCGCTAGTCTACCAAATGTTGGCTCCTTGTTCTTTGCAATGTCGGCTAATTATTTTCGTCAATTACCTCAGACGTCTATGGTCCACACTCGGATGGTTCGTCATGTGATGTGATGGAAAACAAAAATTGAAGATACAATAAATTGTTGATAAATACTTTGACTCGAGTTACAGGCATAAGGGCTGAAATACAGTATGCTAGCTGTACTCACTACAAAGCAAAAAGACAGTCTAAGAGTTGAACACCAGTGTGGGGTCTTGTCAATATGTGTTACTCTTCTATGACATACACACACATACACACACATATACACACAATGCACACACACTAAGCATACCAAAGGTGTGTTGCAAATGTTGCAGCGATTTGTGTACGAGTATCAACAGGAGTCTATGCGTACCATTGAACTACATTATCACCACCGATGTCAAGAAAGTTTTATGCACATGACATAATGAACTGACATAATTAGCCACAAAGTCTGACCTCCGAAGTTCATCGTGGTTTTGATATTCAAATCTGGCATGGCCTATGATCTGTTATGATGGTGCATTCAAAAATTGGTTGGCACACTGTATTTCTTTACTTTCATGGTGTGTTTTGTATGTCAAACCGGTACATTACTCATACAACTTATGCATAATACTTTATTTCAGGTCATTTTGTGCAATGTATGCATGATAAATGTTCACGCACACAATTGATACTACTGCATAAAAGTCTAGTCAGAGTGCAATTTATATACAATGGATATGGCTCTAGCTTGCATCAGTTATCCCTCACCAGACAGCTGTTCGAAGAGATCTGTGTGCAAACTTTGTTCTAGCAGGAGTCCTGGTTCAAGAATGTGAGTGCACACTGTATGTTGTATTCAAAGAATGTGGGTTTATTTCCACAACCTATGTTCTCTTCACGTGATTAAGAGCAAGATAGCATATCATCAGTGGGGGTCAATTTGCAACCTATAGTATGAATGCGTTCATTAGAGCAAATTCTCACAACCTGTATTCAGGAGTGAGAGGGTGTGCAACCTGTTTTCCAATTGTATGCAACCTGCGACCAAAAATGAGTAGGTAGCTAGTGTGAATCCTGTTCTTAACAACAGGGCACCATTTTTGCAAGCTGTCTACAAGAGTGAGGGGGTGCGGTCTTTGTGGAACCTGTGGTTCTCTATAGATGAGGGCTGCTTACTAACAACCCATCATTAGAGTGTTATGTAATCCACAATGAGCAGGCATGCATGTGTGTGTCATACATGAGAGGTGAGATCTGCAACCTTTTGGTCAAGAATGTGGGTCAATGCAATTAAGTTTTAGTTTGACAAGATGGGTGCAAGGGAAGTACTTGTGCTTGAGTGCATGAAGCCCTGATCAGATTCCACTTGTCCTCCAGGTACAAGGTCCGTACGTTCGATAACTGTTGCTAACGCTCAAAGGACATGCCCCAGGTAATGGAAGAGGAGGAGGAGGGGGGGGGCTTTTCTAGAAGGGAACCCTCGAAACCACAAACTAATTCAATTTTGTGTTGGATTTCGTGTGATGTAATTGATGGTAATGGCTGCAACGCCTTACGGTGGCTAAGCCTTCATCACGTACAGGGATCGCTGCTTGTGCGTACCAATAATTTCACTCATAAGTTGATTACCCAATAATCCAAATTCAAACGTAGTCGCTTACTTGCCCCATGCCCTCAGATTCTGTAGCAAAACACGCTCAATCTTCTTTGAGATGACACTTCGTAAAACCTCAATACACGTCCTAAAATTTATGAGCCGGGAGTGGTTTATAACGGATTATGCGCAGAGTAAAAAAATGTTTAGCATACTCCAGGTGTTGCTGAAAGAGTGCCTACAAAGATAATACTTGATGTTATTATTTCTATGTATCGATTTGTGTGCATGTGCAGTATTGTGAGCGTGGAAGAGGGGTTGAACTTACGAAGCCTTTGGGTATATATTTAGAGTACTACTATTGTTCTGCGCCTCAGGCATTTCTCCAACGTCATCATGCGGCTGTTCATCTTCTGTGTTGTGATAATACGTTGTAGCACGCGTGTCAAGCCTAGTTCACAATATGACGCAAGAGCCCGCGATGCGACGCGATGGTTGTCGCAGGAATAGAAAAAATTTCTATTCCTGCGACGCGATGCAACGTCGCAGCGATAAACCACACCTAAACCACGCCCGATACTGGTACGTTATAAAAAAGTGACGGCCGAGCCCAGTGCAGAACTTTTTTTCATTCATCGCGACGCATCGCGGGCTCTTGCGTCATATTGTGAACTAGGCTTTATACATGATGTTCTCGGTCTATACCTGCTTCGTATCCTTCGAAGTCGTCGTCGGAATTCGCTTGGAAGGATAGGTACTCCGGGTAAGACGGTAACAGTTTGGACGCACCTTTACTTGAGATGTGCAGCAACGTGTGGTGTTTGATACTGTTATCACAGCTGCTGAGCTGCAGCCCACGGACGGGAGTACGTTACGATCGACGCAATATTGCGCCGCTGCCCGTGAAAGAGTATAATGACCATTATTATATAATACCAAAACAGCAGGCATGCATGTGTCTGTCCAACTATATACAAGATGAAAGGTGATGCAAGTTTTAATTTGACAAGATGCATGGGCGCAAGTTAAGGGAAGTATACTGATGCATGAAGATCCATTGTCCAGGAACAAGGTCCGTGTATCCGATATCGTATGATTCGTATCCACAACCTTATTATATCCATAAATGGGATCAGGGTCCGTGTATATTTCGGCCATTTCAATTATTTGTTTTTCTATTCAAGAATAATAAAATTATGACCGCAAATTAGGTTCGATTCAATATTCCACTTGTTAAAATTCGCTACACAATAGCCATTATTTCATTCTGCCGTAAAAACGAATTAACCAAATAACCATCAATTTTGTAGTCTACTCGTTTTCCAAAAAATTGAATAATGAAAAATGAAAAATGGTTTGGAATCGGAACTCGTGCGCGGTCGTTCCTGGAATGCGACGTGAGTCCAGGCCCGAAACAACGGGAGGCGTGTCCCAGTACAGTTTCTAGCGCTTCCGACGAACGAATGCCTCAGCGGAGCAGTACAGCAGTACGTATGTATGAAAACTGTACGCTCAGCTCGGATCCTTACACTGAATTGTGGACGTGTGTGTGTGTGTGTGTGTGTGTGTGTGTGTGTGTGTGTGTGTGTGTGTGTGTGTGTGTGTGTGTGTGTATGTGTGTGTGTGTGTGTGTGTGTGTGAGAGTGAGTGTGTATTTGTGTGTGTGTGTGTGCGTGCTATGAGTGCGCGTTTGTGTGATCGGTGCTACGGAAGCAGGGGTGATGGATAGTATGGAGGGTGTGTGTGATTATGGTAAAAAAAAAATGTGGGTACGTTGTGTGTGTGTGCATGATACCAGGAGTATAATTGCCCCTCCCCTACCCCACCCCCTTGGTAAAACTGATTCCCTGCTGGGCACTATAGCCATTTTTGTTCTCCAACATATAAGACTGCTCCGAACAGTGGCAAATATAGAATATTGTATCATGTTAGGACCAAGGGGACTACTCACTGAGCTAGGGGACGCTTTGCTTTTTTGACCATAAGAGATTTAATGATTCAGTTTTGCATCATTGACACCATTATATTAATTAAATCAGGCAAAACCCTGCTTTTGATTATGGTATTGTCCCCCACTTGATATGCCTGTCCCCCCACTGGCCATATCATGACTGTTCTAATTGGTAAAAAAAATAATGAATTTTATCCTATATATACATGCAAGTACAATTGTGTCTCTGTTATATTTCTGTGTGATTGTGTGTTTGTGTGTGTGCATGTGTGTGTGTGTTTGTGCATGTGTATGGGGTGAGTGTGTGGTTTGTAGCAGTATAGTGCTTGTATGGGAACGTGGTTAGTGGATTTAAATTATTGACTGATCTGTTCACTTGTCAGGCATATGTTCAAAAAGGTGAGAATGACATCTGTGACGATGGCAAGGAGATTGCAGAGGCAGAGGACTGGGAATCAACTGTGAATAAAATTGAGTAAGGACTTGAGGTAATGATTCACGTATCATCTGTCCCATGTCCCTTTACTTTCCATCACCTCTTCTCCAGAGCTCTCTCCATCCATGTCTCATTCACCCTATTTCTCTCCCCAACTTTTCCACAGTAATCAGCTCTCCATCTGTCAATAACACCCTGGACTGCTACCAAAGGGTATGGGGTCCATTGGCGCGATCCTTTTAAGGTACCGGCTCCAGGAGCAGGGAGAGCCATCACTGCCAGTCTTCATAAGGCAAAGGTAAACCTTGCAAGGATCCAGCTGTATGCAATGTGTTGTTTGATTGTGTGTGTGTGTGTGTGTATGTGTGTGTGTGTGTGTGTGTGCGAGATGCACGTACGCATGTGTGTGTGCTCTTCACCTCCCCTACCATGCATCTGTTCCATGTTTCTCACCTCTTCTCCCTCCCTCTCCCTTCATCTTTCATTCAGAGTCTCCGAAAATCGTGTAGGAATTGCACTACAAGCTGTTCATCCTGATTACCACAGAATGCGACTGAATGGAGCTTCTCGAAGTTTGAATCCACAACCATACCAAGCTGCTTATTTTGGAGAAAAACTCCATATCGATCAAAATGAAAAGCTTGTCATGTTTGGGGTTACCCCACATTAGTGCTATTGATGGCTACTCTGGGAAAATTGTTCAATTTGTCAGCATGCCAGTGAAAAACCCTGTACAGATATATCAACACTTGTTCAGGTAAATAGTTGCACCAACTGGAAGCTGTATATCAGCTTATTTCTCCACCACAAAACCATACAGACCAATACTTGTGGAGTATGGTTTATTTGACCAAATAAAAGTTGATCATCACAAGGAATGGACCTTAAGCCTCTTTGTGCAGGAGTCACTGGCTTACTTGCGGCACAGTGTTCAGAAGCCGCCGCACAGACAAGGGTCATCAACACTGGTAATATACCATGCACTTGTTCATTACTCTATTATACATACAGGGCGTTTGTGAAAGAGCGCAACACTTCTTAAAAATTCCTATAACTCAGGATTGAAATTAATTAACTGCTTGGTTTCTTTAACAGCGCAACACTTTTAAAAAATCCCTATAACTCAGGATTGAAATTAATTAACTGCTTGGTTTCTTTAACTTATGTTGCAGTAGTTAGGCAAATACTAACAATCCGATTATTGTTAGCAGTTAAGTAATTGTATCAAAACCCGCATAAATAAAATATTCAAATTTTATATTTATTTATTTAATTTTTACAATAATACAATAATATATTAATAAACACATAAAACAAACATTTGTAAAAGTTTCTAAAATCATACAAAAAACTCTTCATCATCCCCATGCATTGTTACCATTACTGATGCTGAATTGCCTCTCTGAATGGCAACGGATAGCCTTTGGGCAAGATATTGAAAAGAGTTTGCTTCTCCTGACACTTGCCTCAACCGATGTCCCAGCTCTTTTAGGAAATCGGTTGTTCTCTGGCCATACACTCCTGATGTTTCTATAGCCACAGGGGTGAAGAAAAGGTGTGAGCTAAGGTGTTTGTACTTCTAGTCTTCTTATCCTCTGCTTGTTGGGCAACTGCTCCAACTTGCTGTGCTGCGATTGTGGAGTAAGATGGTGCAAAAGTATCTGGGCACGTGGCATCCCACACAAGAAGTTGGCCGCATTTCCATGGAACCGTTGTACAAAGGTATTCACAATTGCGGTTATAGAGAATTTATTTTAATAACTAACACAACATTTGAATATGTGGTGGAACAGTAGTGATTTTAAGTTATTAGGTCAAAAAGTGTGTTATTAACATTTAAGACCATAATTTGATAAATATGTTAAATAACCATCACTAATTAGTATATGATGTAAAAAACACTATTTGATTTAATTTACTGGCGAGTCATTAAAAATTAAAAACGTAGTGGTCATAAAGTTTGATTTGTTGTTTTGAATATTAACTAATAAAATGCCAGTCAAATTTCATACTTTACTGTTTGCAGTTTATAAATCATGTTATTAATTAAAATTTGTCGTAAATTTTAGTTAATTGCAAGCTATTTGATTTTATCTTTTGAACTGTTAAAGATAATGGAAAGGTAACAATGCAGTTTGTATTTGACTAAATGTATTTATCGTACGTTCGTAAATTCATTTATTAACAATGCTATTAAGGGATTATATTCATTTCAATGCTGTTTAACGTGGGGTCAAGGCAGGGAAAAAGGACCTGCACATATTATACAATTTTCTAGAATGGTGCATCAAAGTTGACATGCAATTAAAATGTTGCATAATTTAAAATTCAGGCACTGTAACTGCATGATGAACAGCCTAAATTCCAGTGCGTAAAAAAAGAATTTGTAGATATATGAAATGATTAGAAAACTTGAAAAAAATGCGCTCGGTCCCTTTTTTCTGCCGTGATCCCATACATTAATACTTCCACTCAGAATCACACAGTTGAGCGCTGCTGGCCTGAAGTGAATCATCGTGTCAACTATCCCATAAAATCTTGCTTGAATCAAATGCAAGATAGAGGGGACTTTGATTTAGACTCAATGACCCACAAATATTGTGTATCTTGGGTCACACTCCATGTCTCTACAGTGGGAGTAAGGCTATTTACAGGTGTATGGAAGTGCCACAATATTCCAGGTTTGTGAACTTGTTCTGCCATAATTCTAGACCTCTTGACCACCTAAATGTGCCCCTTATGCAGGAAAGGGCATTCCAAATGAACGAATGGCAAATGCTAGAACAAGGAGGCTGCCATCTGAAATTATGACAATCAGAGGTGAAGAATCCTCAGTAGACAAACACTAGTGTGCCCAATATAATAGTGTTTATGGTTTTCCACAATCAGGGAACCATGAATAGTTGTATCAGTTGAAATACATGTAGAACGAAATTCTGATTGTATATAGATTATTACTCTTCAATTCATTCATGATTCATTTCAAAAGAACTAATCAAAGTAGGCAAAACTACTAATGCCCAAAAGTTCCGGGAGGCCAGCACCTGAGCCTGTGCCTTAACTGGAGCAGGCCACTAATGGAGGCCACATCCTTCTGGTGGGCCAGGTAGTGCAACTGTTCTTGGGGGGTGTTGAGGCCAGGAGGTGGGACATGTGTTATTGACTGATGGAGAGCTGATTACTGTGGACAAGGTTAGGGAGGAAGGGGGTGGGGCAGAGAGAGAAATAGGGTGAATGAAAGATGGAGGAGAGGGAGGGAGAAGAGGTGAGAACATGGAACAGATGCATGGTAGGGGAGGTGAAGAGCACACACACATGCATACGTGCATCTCGCACACATACACACACACACATACACAATCAAACAACACATTGCATACAGCTGGATCCTTGCAAGGTTTACCTTTGCCTTATGAAGACTGGCAGTGATGGCTCTCCCTGCTCCTGGAGCCGGTACCTTAAAAGGATCGCGCCAATGGACCCCATACCCTTTGGTAGCAGTCCAGGGTGTTATTGACAGATGGAGAGCTGATTACTGTGGAAAAGTTGGGGAGAGAAATAAGGTGAATGAGACATGGATGGAGAGAGCTCTGGAGAAGAGGTGATGGAAAGTAAAGGGACATGGGACAGATGATACGTGAATCATTACCTCAAGTCCTTACTCTATTTTCTTTCACAGTTGATTCCCAGTCCTCTGCCTCTGCAATCTCCTTGCCATCGTCACAGATGTCATTCTCACCTTTTTGAACATATGCCTGACAAGTGAACAGATCAGTCAATAATTTAAATCCACTAACCACGTTCCCATACAAGCACTATACTGCTACAAACCACACACTCACCCCATACACATGCACAAACACACACACACACATGCACACACACAAACACACAATCACACAGAAATATAACAGAGACACAATTGTACTTGCATGTATATAGGATAAAATTCATTATTTTTCTTACCAATTAGAACAGTCATGATATGGCCAGTGGGGGGACAGGCATATCAAGTGGGGGACAATACCATAATCAAAGGCAGGGCTTTGCCTGATTTAATTAATATAATGGTGTCAATGATGCAAAACTGAATCAATAAATCTCTTATGGTAAAAAAAGCAAAGCGTCCCCTAGCTCAGTGAGTAGTCCCCTTGGTCCTAACATGATATAATATTCTATATTTGCCACTGTTCGGAGCAGTCTTATATGTTGGAGAACAAAAATGGCTATAGTGCCCAGCAGGGAATCAGTTTTACCCTAAGAAAAATTATTTCCAAGACTTGCCAAGATTTGTTCCAATTTCTTGCGTGATAAGTGTTCCATTTTTTCTAGAGCACTATTAAACATGCTTATCCTATTAAATTGCAGGCATATCACTGTACTAGCTTGTGCAGGTTGAAGAGTTTCAAAAAAGCGTTCCCCCGAGGAGTTATAAAGCGGCACGCCCCTTAGCACATCAGCGCGCATGCCTAGTCGGGGGAACGCTTTTTTGAAACTCTTCAACCTGCACAAGTTAGTACAGTGATATGCCTGCAATTTAATAGGATAAGCATGTTTAATAGTGCTCTAGAAAAAATGGAACACTTCACGCAAGAATTTGGAACAAATCTTGGCAAGTCTTAGAAATAATTTTTCGTAGGGTACCAAGGGGGTGGGGAAGGGGAGGGGCAATTATACTCCTGGTATCATGCACACACACACAACATACCCACATTCGTATTTTTACCATAATCACACACACCCTCCATACTATCCATCACCTCTGCTTCCGTAACACCGATCACACGAACGCGCACTCATAGCACGCACACACACACACACACACACACACACACACACACACACACGCACACACACACACACACACACACACACGCATACACACTCACACTCACTTTCTCACACACACACACATGCACACACAGACACATGCAGATACACACGCATGCACAGTGTGTGCGTATGTAGCGTATTGAGGTCCAACAAGGGGCTACGCCCAACTACATAGACTCACACGCACACACACACACACAAACACACACATACACACACACACACACACACACACACACACACACACACACACACACACACACACACACACACACACACACGTCCACAATTCAGTGTAAGGATCCGAGCTGAGCCACAGTTTTCATACATACGTACTGCTGTACTGCTCCGCTGAGGCATTCGTTCGTCGGAAGCGCTAGAAACTGTACTGGGACACGCCTCCCGTTGTTTCGGGCCTGGACTCACGTCGCATTCCAGGAACGACCCCCCGTTCCGCGCACGAGTTCCGATTCCAAACCATTTTTCATTTTTCAATATTCAATTTTTTGGAAAACGAGTAGACTACAAAATTGATGGTTATTTGGTTAATTCGTTTTTACGGCAGAATGAAATAATGGCTATTGTGCAGCGAATTTTAACAAGTGGAATATTGAATCGAACCTAATTTGCGGTCATAGTTTTATTATTCTTGAATAGAAAAACAAATAATTGAAATGGCCGAAATATACACGGACCGATCAGTCCTCATGAGTCATAACTAATGATTTCTGAAATGCCCTTACTACACATTGCTTTTTACGCACTGAGAATCGGTGTATCTGTCACGGAGTTGTAAGGTGCTGAATTTTTGATTATCCAAAATTTCAGCGCAAGTGTACATTTCTATTGCTTGTACTGGAAATTTTATTATGTTTGCGCTATCTCCCGGCCAACGGTCCCAACGAGTTCTTCAACCACCACAGCCAGCAGCATTGGATGTGAAACTAAAATGTGTATAAGCATGAGATGCACTAGGGTGGTCGGTCCGTGTATTTTTCGGCCATTTCAATTATTTGTTTTTCTATTCAAGAATAATAAAATTATGACCGCAAATTAGGTTCGATTCAATATTCCACTTGTTAAAATTCGCTGCACAATAGCCATTATTTCATTCTGCCGTAAAAACGAATTAACCAAATAACCATCAATTTTGTAGTCTACTCGTTTTCCAAAAAATTGAATATTGAAAAATGAAAAATGGTTTGGAATCGGAACTCGTGCGCGGAACGGGGGGTCGTTCCTGGAATGCGACGTGAGTCCAGGCCCGAAACAACGGGAGGCGTGTCCCAGTACAGTTTCTAGCGCTTCCGACGAACGAATGCCTCAGCGGAGCAGTACAGCAGTACGTATGTATGAAAACTGTACGCTCAGCTCGGATCCTTACACTGAATTGTGGACGTGTGTGTGTGTGTGTGTGTGTGTGTGTGTGTGTGTGTGTGTGTGTGTGTGTGTGTGTGTGTGTGTGTGTGTGTGAGAGTGAGTGTGTATGTGTGTGTGTGTGTGTGTGTGTGTGTGTGCGTGCTATGAGTGCGCGTTCGTGTGATCGGTGCTACGGAAGCAGAGTGATAGATAGTATGGAGGGTGTGTGTGATTATGGTAAAAATACGAATGTGGGTATGTTGTGTGTGTGTGCATGATACCAGGAGTATAATTGCCCCTCCCCTACCCCACCCCCTTGGTAAAACTGATTCCCTGCTGGGCACTATAGCCATTTTTGTTCTCCAACATATAAGACTGCTCCGAACAGTGGCAAATATAGAATATTATATCATGTTAGGACCAAGGGGTCTGGTTTGGACTACTCATTGAGCTAGGGGACGCTTTGCTTTTTTTACCATAAGAGATTTAATGATTCAGTTTTGCATCATTGACACCATTATATTAATTAAATCAGGCAAAACCCTGCCTTTGATTATGGTATTGTCCCCCACTTGATATGCCTGTCCCCCCACTGGCCATATCATGACTGTTCTAATTGGTAAGAAAAATAATGAATTTTATCCTATATATACATGCAAGTACAATTGTGTCTCTGTTATATTTCTGTGTGATTGTGTGTTTGTGTGTGTGCATGTGTGTGTGTGTTTGTGCATGTGTATGGGGTGAGTGTGTGGTTTGTAGCAGTATAGTGCTTGTATGGGAACGTGATTAGTGGATTTAAATTATTGACTGATCTGTTCACTTGTCAGGCATATGTTCAAAAAGGTGAGAATGACATCTGTGACGATGGCAAGGAGATTGCAGAGGCAGAGGACTGGGAATCAACTGTGAAAGAAAATAGAGTAAGGACTTGAGGTAATGATTCACGTATCATCTGTCCCATGTCCCTTTACTTTCCATCACCTCTTCTCCAGAGCTCTCTCCATCCATGTCTCATTCACCTTATTTCTCTCCACATCTTTTCCACAGTAATCAGCTCTCCATCTGTCAATAACACCCTGGACTGCTACCAAAGGGTATGGGGTCCATTGGCGCGATCCTTTTAAGGTACCGGCTCCAGGAGCAGGGAGAGTCATCACTGCCAGTCTTCATAAGGCAAAGGTAAACCTTGCAAGGATCCAGCTGTATGCAATGTGTTGTTTGATTGTGTGTGTGTGTGTATGTGTGTGTGTGTGTGTGTGTGTGTGCGCGAGATGCACGTACGCATGTGTGCGTGCTCTTCACCTCCCCTACCATGCATCTGTTCCATGTTTCTCACCTCTTCTCCCTCCCTCTCCCTTCATCTTTCATTCAGAGTCTCCGAAAATCGTGTAGGAATTGCACTACAAGCTGTTCATCCTGATTACCACAGAATGCGACTGAATGGAGCTTCTCGAAGTTTGAATCCACAACCATACCAAGCTGCTTATTTTGGAGAAAAACTCCATATCGATCAAAATGAAAAGCTTGTCATGTTTGGGGTTACCCCACATTTGTGCTATTGATGGCTACTCTGGGAAAATTGTTCAATTTGTCAGCATGCCAGTGAAAAACCCTGTACAGATATATCAACACTTGTTCAGGTAAATAGTTGCACCAACTGGAAGCTGTATATCAGTTTATTTCTCCACCACAAAACCATACAGACCAATACTTGTGGAGTATGGTTTATTTGACCAAATAAGAGTTGATCATCACAAGGAATGGACCTTAAGCCTCTGTGTGCAGGAGTCACTGGCTTACTTGCGGCACAGTGTTCAGAAGCCGCCGCACAGACAAGGGTCATCAACAATGGTAATATACCATGCACTTGTTCATTACTCTATTATACATACAGGGCGTTTGTGAAAGAGCGCAACACTTCTTAAAAATTCCTATAACTCAGGATTGAAATTAATTAACTGCTTGGTTTCTTTAACAGCGCAACACTTTTAAAAAATCCCTATAACTCAGGATTGAAATTAATTAACTGCTTGGTTTCTTTAACTTATGTTGCAGTAGTTAGGCAAATACTAACAATCCGATTATTGTTAGCAGTTAAGTAATTGTATCAAAACCCGCATAAATAAAATATTCAAATTTTATATTTATTTATTTATTTTTTACAATAATACAATAATATATTAATAAACACATAAAACAAACATTTGTAAAAGTTTCTAAAATCATACAAAAAAACTCTTCATCATTCCCATGCATTGTTCCCATTACTGATGCTGAATTGCCTCTCTGAATGGCAACGGATAGCCTTTGGGCAAGATATTGAAAAGAGTTTGCTTCTCCTGACACTTGCCTCAACCGATGTCCCAGCTCTTTTAGGAAATCGGTTGTTCTCTGGCCATACACTCCTGATGTTTCTATAGCCACAGGGGTGAAGAAAAGGTGTGAGCTAAGGTGTTTGTACTTCTAGTCTTCTTATCCTCTGCTTGTTGGGCAACTGCTTCAACTTGCTGTGCTGCGATTGTGGAGTAAGATGGTGCAAAAATATCTGGGCACGTGGCATCCCACACAAGAAGTTGGTCGCATTTCCATGGAACCGTTGTACAAAGGTATTCACAATTGCGGTTATAGAGAATTTATTTAAATAACTACTACTAAATAACACAACATTTGAATATGTGGTGGAACAGTAGTGATTTTAAGTTATTAGGTCAAAAAGTGTGTTATTAACATTTAAGACCATAATTTGATAACTATGTTAAATAACCATCACTAATTAGTAAATGACGTAAAAAACACTATTTGATTTAATTTACTGGCGAGTCATTAAAAATTAAAAACGTAGTGGTCATAAAGTTTGATTTGTTGTTTTGAATATTAACTAATAAAATGCCAGTCAAATTTCATACTTTACTGTTTGCAGTTTATAAATCATGCTATTAATTAAAATTTGTCGTAAATTTTAGTTAATTGCAAGCTATTTGATTTTATCTTTTGAACTGTTAAAGATAATGGAAAGGTAACAATGCAGTTTGTATTTGACTAAATGTATTTATCGTACGTTCGTAAATTCATTTATTAACAATGCTATTAAGGGATTATATTCATTTAAAAGCATTGCGTTCTTTTGCAAACACCCTGTATAAATTGATTGTACTGTTTAACGTGGGGTCAAGGCAGGGAAAAAGGACCTGCACAAATTTTCTAGAATGGTGCATCAAAGTTGACATGCAATTAAAATGTTGCATAATTTAAAATTCAGGCACTGTAACTGCATGATGAACAGCCTAAATTCCAGTGCGTAAAAAAAGAATTTGTAGATATATGAAATGATTAGAAAACTTGAAAAAAATGCGCTCAGTCCCTTTTTTCTGCCATGATCCCATACATTAATACTTCCACTCAGAATCACACAGTTGAGCGCTGCTGGCCTGAAGTGAATCATCGTGTCAACTATCCCATAAAATCTTGCTTGAATCAAATGCAAGATAGAGGGGACTTTGATTTAGACTCAATGACCCACAAATATTGTGTATCTTGGGTCACACTCCATGTCTCTACAGTGGGAGTAAGGCTATTTACAAGTGTATGGAAGTGCCACAATATTCCAGGTTTGTGAACTTGTTCTGCCATAATTCTAGACCTCTTGACCACCTAAAGGTGCCCCTTATGCAGGAATGGGCATTCCAAATGAACGAATGGCAAATGCTAGAACAAGGAGGCTGCCATCTGAAATTATCCCTGATGCTCATTTCGCAACATCTCAATTTGTGGACATGGGTGGCCATTTAACCCTGGAAAGTCATTTTGGGAATGATCCACTGGCTGGAAGGAATGGCTTGATTGCTGAGCGCAATCGTCAATTCCACCAATAATATCCAGACTTGTCCATGGTATTTCATGCTATCAGCAATAATAATTGTAATCCATTTATAGAATCTGTGAAACTGTATATTCATCTGACAGAAGCTCTTGCTATTTGAAACTTGGTCTATTGTACTACTGTCTTGGCAGTGATGAATTGATGCTTATAATATTCAATTAAAAACATTTATCATGGTGTAATGGTGATCTCCCTCATTCATACCACCTGACCTCTGCCTCCTCATATGTATAGTCATATGCCTTCAATCAGAGGTGAAGAATCCTCAGTAGACAAACACTAGTGTGCCCAATATAATAGTGTTTATGGTTTTCCACAATCAGGAAACCATGAATAGTTGTATCAGTTGAAATACATGTAGAAAGAAATTCTGATTGTATATAGATTATTACTCTTCAATTCATTCATGATTCATTTCAAAAGAACTAATCAAAGTAGGCAAAACTACTAATGCTCAAAAGTTCCGGGAGACCAGCACCTGAGCCTGTGCCTTAACTGGAGCAGGCCACTAATGGAGGCCACATCCTTCTGGTGGGCCAGGTAGTGCAACTGTTCTTGGGAGGTGTTAAGGCCAGGAGGTGGGACATGTGTTATTGACTGATGGAGAGCTGATTACTGTGGACAAGGTTAGGGAGGAAGGGGGTGGGGCAGAGAGAGAAATAGGGTGAATGAAAGATGGAGGAGAGGGAGGGAGAAGAGGTGAGAAACATGGAACAGATGCATGGTAGGGGAGGTGAAGAGCACGCACACATGCGTACGTGCATCTCGCACACACACACACACACACACACACACACACACACACACAATCAAACAACACATTGCATACAGCTGGATCCTTGCAAGGTTTACCTTTGCCTTATGAAGACTGGCAGTGATGACTCTCCCTGCTCCTGGAGCCGGTACCTTAAAAGGATCGCGCCAATGGACCCCATACCCTTTGGTAGCAGTCCAGGGTGTTATTGACAGATGGAGAGCTGATTACTGTGGAAAAGATGTGGAGAGAAATAAGGTGAATGAGACATGGATGGAGAGAGCTCTGGAGAAGAGGTGATGGAAAGTAAAGGGACATGGGACAGATGATACGTGAATCATTACCTCAAGTCCTTACTCTATTTTCTTTCACAGTTGATTCCCAGTCCTCTGCCTCTGCAATCTCCTTGCCATCGTCACAGATGTCATTCTCACCTTTTTGAACATATGCCTGACAAGTGAACAGATCAGTCAATAATTAAATCCACTAACCACGTTCCCATACAAGCACTATACTGCTACAAACCACACACTCACCCCATACACATGCACAAACACACACACACATGCACACACACAAACACACAATCACACAGAAATATAACAGAGACACAATTGTACGTGCATGTATATATAGGATAAAAATCATTATTTTTCTTACCAATTAGAACAGTCATGATATGGCCAGTGGGGGGACAGGCATATCAAGTGGGGGACAATACCATAATCAAAGGCAGGGCTTTGCCTGATTTAATTAATATAATGGTGTCTCTTATGGTAAAAAAAGCAAAGCGTCCCCTAGCTCAGTGAGTAGTCCAAACCAGACCATTTGGTCCTAACATGATATAATATTCTATATTTGCCACTGTTCGGAGCAGTCTTACATGTTGGAGAACAAAAATGGCTATAGTGCCCAGCAGGGAATCAGTTTTACCAAGGGGGTGGGGAAGGGGAAGGGCAATTATACTCCTGGTATCATGCACACACACACAACATACCCATATTCGTATTTTTACCATAATCACACACACCCTCCATACTATCCATCACCTCTGCTTCCGTAGCACCGATCACACGAACGCGCACTCATAGCACGCACACACACACACACACACACACACACACGCACACACACACACACACGCATACACACTCACACTCACTCTCACACACACACACATGCACACACAGACACATGCAGATACACACGCATGCACAGTGTGTGCGTATGTAGCGTATTGAGGTCCAACAAGGGGCTACGCCCAACTACATAGACTCCCACGCACACACGCGCACACACACACACACAAACACACACACACACACACACACACACACACACACACACACACACACACACACACACACACACACACACACACACACACACACACACACACACACACACACACACACACACACACACACACACACACACACACACGCACACACACACACACACACACGTCCACAATTCAGTGTAAGGATCCGAGCTGAGCGTACAGTTTTCATACATACGTACTGCTGTACTGCTCCGCTGAGGCATTCGTTCGTCGGAAGCGCTAGAAACTGTACTGGGACACGCCTCCCGTTGTTTCGGGTCTGGACTCACGTCGCATTCCAGGAACGACCCCCCGTTCCGCGCACGAGTTCCGATTCCAAACCATTTTTCATTTTTCAATATTCAATTTTTTGGAAAACGAGTAGACTACAAAATTGATGGTTATTTGGTTAATTCGTTTTTACGGCAGAATGAAATAATGGCTATTGTGCAGCGAATTTTAACAAGTGGAATATTGAATCGAACCTAATTTGCGGTCATAATTTTATTATTCTTGAATAGAAAAACAAATAATTGAAATGGCCGAAATATACACGGACCGTGGTCCGTGTATATTTCGGCCATTTCAATTATTTGTTTTTCTATTCAAGAATAATAAAATTATGACCGCAAATTAGGTTCGATTCAATATTCCACTTGTTAAAATTCGCTACACAATAGCCATTATTTCATTCTGCCGTAAAAACGAATTAACCAATAACCATCAATTTTGTAGTCTACTCGTTTTCCAAAAAATTGAATATCGAAAAATGAAAAATGGTTTGGAATCGGAACTCGTGCGCGGAACGGGGGGTCGTTCCTGGAATGCGACTTGAGTCCAGGCCCGAAAAACGGGAGGCGTGTCCCAGTACAGTTTCTAGCGCTTCCGACGAACGAATGCCTCAGCCGAGCAGTACAGCAGTACGTATGTATGAAAACTGTACGCTCAGCTCGGATCCTTACACTGAATTGTGGACGTGTGTGTGTGTGTGTGTGTGTGTGCGTGTGTGTGTGTGTGTGTGTGTGTGTGTGTTTGTGTGTGTGTGTGCGCGCGTGTGTGCGTGTGAGTCTATGTAGTTGGGCGTAGCCCCTTGTTGGACCTCAATACGCTACATACGCACACACTGTGCGTGCGTGTGTATCTGCATGTGTGTGTGTGTGAGAGTGAGTGTGAGTGTGTGCGTGTGTTGTGTGTGTGTGTGTGTGTGTGTGCTATGAGTGCGCGTTCGTGTGATCGGTGCTACGGAAGCAGGGGTGATGGATAGTATGGAGGGTGTGTGTGATTATGGTAAAAATACGAATGTGGGTATGTTGTGTGTGTGTGTGCATGATACCAGGAGTATTATTGCCCCTCCCCTACCCCACCCCCTTGGTAAAACTGATTCCCTGCTGGGCACTACAGTCATTTTTGTTCTCCAACATATAAGACTGCTCCGAACAGTGGCAAATATAGAATATTATATCATGTAGGACCAAGGGGTCTGGTTTGGACTACTCACTGAGCTAGGGGACGCTTTGCTTTTATTACCATAAGAGATTTATTGATTCAGTTTTGCATCATTGACACCATTATAGAATTAATTAAATCAGGCAAAGCCCTGCCTTTGATTATGGTATTGTCTCCCACTTGATATGCCTGTCCCCCCACTGGCCATTTCATGACTGTTCTAATTGGTAAGAAAAATAATGAATTTTATCCTCTCTATGTGTATATATATATGCAAGTACATTTGTGTCTCTGTTATATTTCTGTGTGATTGTGTGTTTGTCTGTGTGCATGTGTGTGTGTGTGTTTATGCATGTGTATGGGGTGAGTGTGTGGTTTGTAGCAGTATAGTGCTTGTATGGGAACAGTAGTTAGTGGATTTAAATTATTTACTGATCTGTTCACTTGTCAGGCATATGTTCAAAATGGTGAGAATGACATCTGTGACGATGGCAAGGAGATTGCAGAGGCAGAGGACTGGGAATCAACTGTGAAAGAAAATAGAGTAAGGACTTGAGGTAATGATTCACGTATCATCTGTCCCATGTCCCTTTACTTTCCATCACCTCTTCTCCAGAGCCTCTGTCCCTCCATGTCTCATTCACCCTATTTCTCTCCACAACTTTTCCACAGTAATCAGCTCTCCATCTGTCAATAACACTCTAGACTGCTACCAAAAGGTATGGGGTCCATTGGCGCGATCCTTTTAAGGTACCGGCTCTAGGAGCAGGGAGAGCCATCACTGCCAGTCTTCATAAGGCAAAGGTAGACCTTGCAAGGATCCAGCTGTATGCAATGTGTTGTTTGATTGTGTGTGTGTGTGTTTGTATGTGTGTGTGTGTGTGTGCGAGATGCACGTACGCATGTGTGCGTGCTCTTCACCTCCCCTACCATGCATCTGTTCATGTTTCTCACCTCTTCTCCCTCCCTCTCCCTTCATCTTTCATTCAGAGTCTCCGAAATCGTAAGGAATTGCACTACAAGATGTTCATCCTGATTACCACAGAATGCAACTGAAGTTTGAATCCACAACCTTACCGAGCATGCTTATTTTGGAGAAAAACTCCATATCGATCAAAATGAAAAGCTTGTCATGTTTGGGGTTACCCCACATTTGTGCTATTGATGGCTACTCTGGGAAAATTGTTCAATTTGTCAGCATGCCAGTGAAAAACCCTGTACAGATATATCAACACTTGTTCAGGTAAATAGTTGCACCAACTGGAAGCTGTATATCAGTTTATTTCTCCACCACAAAACCATACAGACCAATACTTGTGGAGTATGGTTTATTTGACCAAATGAGAGTTGATCATCACAAGGAATGGACCTTAAGCCTCTTTGTGCAGGAGTCACTGGCTCACTTGCGGCACAGTGTTCAGAAGCCGCCGCACAGACAAACGTCATCAACACTGGTAATATACCATGCACTTGTTCATTACTCTATTATACATACAGGGCTGTTTGTGAAAGAGCGCAACACTTCTTAAAACTTCCTATAACTCAGGATTGAAATTAATTAACTGCTTGGTTTCTTTAACTTATGTTGCAGTAGTTAGGCAAATACTAACAATCCGATTATTGTTAGCAGTTAAGTAATTGTATCAAAACCCACATAAATCAAAATAGTTCAAATTCCTCTATTAACAAAGGTATTCACAATTGCGGTTATAGAATTTATTTTAATAACTATATAGCATCAAATTAAAAATCTAAACACCATTATTCAAAGGAGGGGAAAGGGTTGGAGGCAAAGTTCCCAAAACAGATGCAGCATTCCCTCTCTGAATGGCCACTGAAAACTTTTGCAGGAGGTATGCCAAAGAGCTTTTTTCCCCAGTGGTGTTCACAATGCGGCGACCCAAGTCCGTCAAAAATGACATGGAGTGAGGGCCGCAGACTCCAGTAGTTTCAAAGGCAACAGGTGTGAAAGAATGGTACGCATGGGAGGTGATGTAACTGTACTTCTTGATCATGGTCTGCTCTGCCTGGTTCGCTGCTGCACACACTTCAGAGGCTGTCAATGGATAGATGGGAAGGGGCAAAAGTGTCTGCATCCCAGACCAATAATCTGCCATTTGACCAAGGAACCATTGTGATTCCATCAGGACGCTTACCATCTGTTCGATCGAGACCAGTGGGCTCTAGCCGAGAAGGAACATTGGCAGACGATAAAGCCCTGTGCAGAATGTCATTAAGCATGGCATGGCGGAAGTGATGACCAGCACTAAAACGACAACTGAGCCCATGCGTGCCGAGCGTGTCCACATTTGCACCACAGTGATAACAAAGGTGAGGGATGCAAAGTGGGGTTCCCAGACGAAGGCCAATCGCTATGCGAATAGTGTTATCATCCATGCGAAGACCCAGGGAAGTAACTGGTAGAGTGTGCAACCAAGAACCAGATTCCTTTTTAGAGGCAGATAAAAGCCTCGCCTTTCAGGGGCAGTGGCCAAGAGTTCAGCTGCAATGGAAGAAACCCTTGGTAGATCCCATAATTTCTGTCGATGTGACATAGGGCCAGAAGGAGGAGATTCATTATGACCTGTGGACCAATAACTACTACTAAATAACACAACATTTGAATATGTGGTGGAACAGTAGTGATATTAAGTTATTAGGTCAAAAATTGTGTTATTAACATTTAAGACCATTATTTGATAAATATGTTAAATAACCATCACTAATTAGTATATGACGTAAAAACACTATTTGATTTAATTTACTGGCGAGTCATTAAAATTAAAAACGTAGTGGTCATAAAGTTTGATTTGTTGTTTTGAATATTAACTAATAAAATGCCAGTCAAATTTCATACTTTACTGTTTGCAGTTTATAAATCATGTTATTAGTTAAAATTTGTCGTAAATTTTAGTTAATTGCAAGCTATTTGATTTTATCTTTTGAATTGTTAAAGATAATGGAAAGGTAACAATGCAGTTTGTATTTGACTAAATGTGGTTATCGTACGTTCATAAATTCATTTATTAACAATGCTATTAAGGGATTATATTCATTTAAAAGCATTGCGCTCTTTTGCAAACACCCTGTATTACTGTTTAACGTGGGGTCAAGGCAGTGAAAAAGGACCTGCACATATTATACAATTTTCTAGAATGGTGCATCATAGTTGACATGCAATTAAAATGTTGCATAATTTAAAATTCAGGCACTCTAACTGCATGATGAACAGCCTAGATTCCAGTGCGTAAAAAAAGAATTTGTAGAGTCTGTTAGTATATGAAATGATTAGAAAACTTGAAAAAAATGCGCTCGGTCCCTTTTTTCTGCCGTGATCCCCATCCACTCAGAATCACACAGTTGAGCGCTGTTGGCCTGAAGTGAATCATCGTGTCAACTATCCCATAAAATCTTGCTTGAATCAAATGCAAGATAGAGGGGACTTTGATTTAGACTCAATGACCCACAAATATTGTGTATCATGGGTCACACTCCATGTCTCTACAGTGGGAGTAAGGCTATTTACAGGTGTATGGAAGTGCCACAATATTCCTAGGTTTGTGAACTTGTTCTGCCATAATTCTAGACCTCTTGACCACCTAATTGTGCCCCTTATGCAGGAAAGGGCATTCCAAATGAACGAATGGCAAATGCTAGAACAAGGAGGCTGCCATCTGAAATTATCCCTAATGCTCATATCGCAACATCTCAATTTGTGGACATGGGTGGCCATTTAACCCTGGAAAGTCATTTTGGGAATGATCCACTGGCTGGAAGGGATGGCTTGATTGCTGAGCGCAATCGTCAATTCCACCAACAATATCCAGACTTGTCCATGGTATTTCATGCTATCAGCAATAAAATTGTAATCCATTTATAGAATCTGTGAAATTGTATATTCGTCTGACAGAAGCTCTTGCTATTTGAAACTTGGTCTATTGTACTTACTGTCTTGGCAGTGATGAATTGATGCTTATAATATTCAATTAAAAACTTTTATCATGGTGTAATGGTGATCTCCCTCATTCATACCACCTGACCTCTGCCTCCTCAAAGATGGCATATGTATCGTCATATGCCTTCAATCAGAGGTGAAGAATCCTCAGTAGACAAAAACTAGTGTGCCCAATAATAGTGTTTATGGTTATCCACAATCAGGGAACCATGAATAGTTGTATCAGTTGAAATACATGTAGAACGAAATTCTGATTGTATATAGATTATTACTCTTCAATTCATTCATGATTCATTTCAAAAGAACTAATCAAAGTAGGCAAAACTACTAATGCCCAAAAGTTCCTAGAGACCAGCACCTGAGCCTGTGCCTTAACTGGAGCAGGACACTAATGGAGGCCACATACTTCTGGTGGGCCAGGTAGTGCAACTGTTCTTGGGAGGTGTTGAGTCCAGGAGGTGGGACATGTGTTATTGACAGATGGAGAGCTGATTACTGTGGACAAGGTTTGGAGGAAGGGGGTGGTGCAGAGAGAGAAATAGGGTGAATGAATAATGGAGGGAGAGGGAGGGAGAAGAGGTGAGAAACATGGAACAGATGCATGGTAGGGGAGGTGAAGAGCACACACACATGCGTACGTGCATCTCGCACACATACACACACACACACACACACAATCAAACAACACATTGCATACAGCTGGATCCTTGCAAGGTCTACCTTTGCCTTATGAAGACTGGCAGTGATGGCTCTCCCTGCTCCTGGAGCCGGTACCTTAACAGGATCGCGCCAATGGACCCCATACCCTTTGGTAGCAGTCCAGGGTGTTATTGACAGATGGAGAGCTGATTACTGTGGAAAAGTTGTGGAGAGAAATAGGGTGAATGAGACATGGAGGGAGAGAGCTCTGGAGAAGAGGTGATGGAAGTAAAGGGACATGGGACAGATGATACGTGAATCATTACCTCAAGTCCTTACTCTATTTTCTTTCACAGTTGATTCCCAGTCCTCTGCCTCTGCAATCTCCTTGCCATCGTCACAGATGTCATTCTCACCATTTTGAACATATGCCTGACAAGTGAACAGATCAGTAAATAATTTAAATCCACTAACCATGTTCCCATACAGCACTATACTGCTACAAACCACACACTCACCCCATACACATGCACAAACACACACGCACATGCACACAGACAAACACACAATCACACAGAAATATAACAGAGACACAAATGTACTTGCATGTATATATAGGTAAAAATTCATTATTTTTCTTACCAATTAGAACAGTCATGAAATGGCCAGTGGGGGGACAGGCATTTCAAGTGGGGGACAATAGGGGGAGTAGTCCAAACCAGACCCCTTGGTCCTAACATGATATAATATTCTATATTTGCCACTGTTTTGAGCAGTCTTATATGTTGGAGAAACAAAAATGACTGTAGTGCCCAGCAGGGAATCAGTTTTACCAAGGGGGTGGGGTAGGGGAGGGGCAATTATACTCCTGGTATCATGCACACACACACACAACATACCCACATTCGTATTTTTACCATAATCACACACACCCTCCATACTATCCATCACCCCTGCTTCCGTAGCACCGATCACACGAACGCGCACTCATAGCACGCACACACACACACACACACACACACACACACACACACACACCCACACACACACATGCACACCCACACACACACACACTCACACTCACTCTCACACACACACACACACATACACACACACACATGCAGATACACACGCACGCACAGTGTGTGCGTATGTAGCGTATTGGGGTCCAACAAGGGCTACGCCCAACTACATAGACTCACACAAAACACACGCACACACGCGCACACACACACACACACACACAAACACACACACACACAAACACACACACACACAAACACACACACACACACAAACACACACACACACATACACACACACACACGTCCACAATTTAGTGTAAGGATCCGAGCTGAGCGTACCAGTTTTCATACATACGTACTGCTGTACTGCTCCGCTGAGGCAATCGTTCGTCGGAAGCGCTAGAAACTGTACTGGGACACGCCTCCCGTTCTTTCGGGCCTGGACTCACGTCGCATTCCAGGAACGATCCCCCGTTCCACGCACGAGTTCTGATTCCAAACCATTTTTCATTTTTCGATATTCAATTTTTTGGAAAACGAGTAGACTACAAAATTGATGGTTATTTGGTCAATTCGTTTTTACGGCAGAATGAAATAACGGCTATTGTGTAACAAGTGGAATATTGAATCGAACCTAATTTGCGGTCATAATTTTATTATTCTTGAATAGAAAAACAAATAATTGAAATGGCCGAAATATACACGGACCACCCACGGACCCTAGGGTCTGTGTGCCTTTCCGCCATGTCGATTTCTCTATTAATGGCACTCTTGTTTGTCCATTTTATTGCCATTTTTTGATCTTTCGTTTAATGACATAATCACATTTTGCCAGACATTCGCCTCAATTTCGATGGCAGCTTGGATTGGGAAGTCCAGAATTCGAACGATTGCGTACAATGGGTTCAATTATTGGTTTTGTCAAATTTAAATATTTTGGAAAATCGAAAATTTGAAATTTTGGTATGGAACCGAAGTGAGTCCGGAATGGAGTTGGGCTTTCTAATAACTACGAAGCCACACCTATATCCCGGTTGTCCATCTATAGCCTAGCTGCTTATATACTGCGGGTTCTCGCTCCGCGAGACTATACGCGAGTGAGAAACTAGAGCCTGAATTATTCTTCATCTAGCATGTCGGCGGCACCCATATTTCGTATGGGCGAGCTTGGCCAATGAACTTTACCTTCCCCCGGCCTCATAAATAACTTATAGTACACACACACACACACACACACACACACACACACACACACACACACACACACACACACACACACACACACACACACACACACACACACACACACACACACACACACCACACACACACACACACACACACACCACACACACACACACACACACCACACACACACACACACACACACACACACACACACACACACACACACACACACACACACACACACCACACACACCACACACACACACACACACACACACACACACACACACACACACACACACACACACACACACACACACACCACACACACACACACACACACACACACACACACACACACACACACACACACACACACACACACACACACACACCACACACACACACACAGAAAGGTAAGACAGTAGAGATAATCCATACTCGTTCTCTGTGTTCACGATTTATGCCCAATGTTAGTGCACTCATGTATAGCAGAAAAGTTAGGAACTTTTTGCCGAGTATTATGACTTTCTAAATTGGATCCGGAGTTATGTTGAATACATGCAGATTTCGGTGTTTAGGTAAAGCTTGATTTTATTACTGTTAGCGCACGACACACAGTAAACAGGCACACCCCTTCTGCTAATGTAATGATAGCGATACTATTATTTGAGATGTCGACATCGTGAAACGGTTAGCAGACAGTATATGTGGCCTCTATGAATTTTATTCCGACGGCGAATGTGATATAAGTCAATCTTCATACGCTTAGAAAGCTAAGACAGCAAAGATAATGCATACTCGTTACCCTCATTCGATCGGACATATAGTTTATATTTCGTGTTATGTCCTTCTGAACCAGCAGAATACATGCTTGGTTTAGTTACATCATTAACGGTAGCAAAGGATTGCAAAAGGTACTATGCACCCCTTCTTATATATCTATAGTGACGTGCATAGGTGTATATTACATAACAATAGGGGGTGCATATAATAAATGAAAGCAGACGAGTCGCAAGATATTGCTTTGAATGTGCAGAGCGTGACATTTTCGTGGAAGCGAATGAAAGAAAGAAGGGCGTGCAACTGAGTCTTAGAACCGTTACGCATACAATCCAGAAAGCAAGATGTCTTACAAAAAGGCCCGGCGCCTTCAATCTTTCGTAAGTTAGTAGTAACTAGCTAGAGGTCTGTGGTATAGAACAGAAGGCAATCTTTTACTTTAGGGTCCCCATTGAAATTCATACTAGTAATGTGTGTGTCTACTCTGGGGGTGACGATGTATACTTACCCCTGCTTACACTAAACCTAGGCTAGGACGCTAATACGAGAACTGTCAGAGGGGTAGGCGTTTATTCGGCTGAGTATGAAACGCTAAGTACTGGATGTGATTAAGATGGTGGCCGTGAACTTTATACAGTACTTAGCGTTTCATACTCAGCCGAATGAACGCCTACCCCTCTGATAGTTCTCGTATTAGCGTCCTAGCCTAGGTTTAGTGTAAGCAGGGGTAAGTATACATCGTCACCCCCAGAGTAGACACACACATTACTACTAATGAATACCCAGCATAAAATTTCTTACTCGGATCTTACAAGATCTTGTAAGACAGCACTAAGATTTAGATAAGGTGTAAGAATGTATGTAAGAAAAGTACCGCTTACTTAAGATCTTGTAAGAAATGGATACAATGTATATCACACATAGGTATGCTCACTTTAATGATTTTAATAGGCACGTTTTCTCATGGTATAAACAGGATATATAAGAGAATCATATAACATACAAGAAATGCGCGCTTTGCTCTATAGTCCACATGCACATATACTAGAATACAGGCTATATATGCAATGATCAATGGTGCATATTCATATTCTTATTGGTCTGCAGAATGATGTAATCAATTGGTGAATACTTCACAGCAATATGAACGCAAATTCTAACAATACTACCAACAGGAATAGCAATCATTTTCTTTGTCAGAGACATCTTTACTTTGTATATAAAATTCTTAATCTGTTGATGTGCACAGGGGACATTATCATCACAATCCAGTATGCTCTCTTGTGTTTTCTCAAGAACATCACCAATGGCATACCAATTTTTATTTATGGTGCATACAGCGAACAGATATGAATAAAAGTTCAAAATTATCTGAGTTTTCAACTTCACACACTGATGAATTTCTTTTCCTTTTTTCATTTTGCAGTGCTAGACATGCATGGTTGGCCAATATACGGGCCAAGCAAGATTTTGTTTGTAGTAGCTTCTCAGTTTTATGATAATTTCATGCAGACAAGCCACATGATGTTTGTGAGTGTACATTTCAGATTGCTGAGTACAACACCAAACATGTATGTTACCAATGGGTTGTTTCTCAGTGGTAAGGGTTACAAAACAATAGGCATTCGTATCAAGAATAGCACTGGCATCAAACCAGTACCAAAAGGTAACAAGCTGGGATGGACATGAGTCATGATAGAGAGACATGAAAGAGAGGGAGGGAGGGGAGGGAGGGGGAGAGAGAGAGAGAGAGAGAGAGAGAGAGAGAGAGAGAGAGAGAGAGAGAGAGAGAGAGAGAGAGAGAGAGGAGAGAGAGGAGAGAAAGAGAGAGAGAGAGTGAGTGAGGAGAGAGAGAGTGAGAGAGCGAGAGAGAGTGAGAGAGAGTGAGAGAGAGTGAGAGGTGAGAGTGAGAGTGAAAGAGTGAGAGAGGGAAAGAGAGTGAGAGAGGGAAAGAGAGTGAGAGAGGGGTGAGAAGGGAGGGGAGAGAGTGAGAGTGAAAGAGTGAGAGTGAGAGAGGGAAAGAGAGTGAGAGAGGGAAAGAGAGTGAGAGAGGGAAAGAGAGTGAGAGAGGGAAGAGAGTGAGAGGGAAAGAGAGTGAGAGAGGGAAAGAGAGTGAGAGAGGGAAAGAGAGTGAGAGAGGGAAAGAGAGTGAGAGAGGGAAAGAGAGTGAGAGAGGGAAAGAGAGTGAGAGAGGGAAAGAGAGTGAGAGAGGGAAAGAGAGTGAGAGAGGGAAAGAGAGTGAGAGAGGGAAGAGAGGAAAGAGGTGAGAGAGGGAAAGAGAGTGAGAGAGGGAAAGAGAGTGAGAGAGGGAAAGAGAGTGAGAGAGGGAAAGAGAGTGAGAGAGGGAAAGAGTGAGAGAGGGGTGAGAAGGGAGTGACATAGAATCCATTTCATCTTGTGGTTTAGAATACGAATATTATTTAAATATTATTTAAATTTTGGGTTTTGGGGTCAACTTTGTAACCGGCTGACAAAAATTGTTCAATGACTTCAGTATACAATCACTGCAAACCCATCCATTATACATATATTTACTCCCCATTGGTACCTTTGCCGATTTTAAACGATTCTTCCACGGCTCAAAATCAGTTTCACATGCATGCCATAGCCATTAAGTTGGTTAGTTTCATTGACAGGGATTTAACCCATTGTTTCCCACCATCCCTGACTAGTGGCCAGGGATTTAATACATTGTTGCTTAGAGTATGAACCACACCCAGGTATCACACATGACCAGAGGCCAGTTATATAACCCATTGTGGACCCCCACCCAGATATCACATGACCAGTGACTAGGGATTTACCCCATTGCTGTCCTGAGTATGAGTATGAACCACAACCCTGACCAGTGGCCATGCAGGGATTTAACCCATTGTTCATTAGTATGCGTTATGGTACCCAGCTCTCCATAGACACCCGGTAGAATATATATATTTATTACATATTGCGGGAAATCAAGCTTTTCATGTCTGCAAAATGACCACTTTTTGAAGGCTTAACTTAGGTTATAGAACGTTAACGCGGTTGATCAGATACACTAAATACTGTACCTATGGAGCAAACACGCGCACAGGACCGCAAATCAGTTGTTAAGATTAATTTGCACAACAACATACATATAGAATAATATTATGCCACAAGCTATCTCATTTTCGGTTTTGAAGTGACATTAAATATGATGCAAAATGTGGAGAGTTAGGTTGGGTTTGCATCCCTTTGGTGGTAGAGCTGGGAACCTGAAGCTCAGCGTAGTCTCTCTAGACTTGCAGGTAGACTAGCCAGTCCATCACAACAAACCAGATCTATGGTAGATTGAACGTGACCCTGATCAGAGCCAACTCCAGGGCCATTCTATCTAGAGTATGTGTTTAACTTTGTTGTGTGCATGTATTTCATATTTTATTTTCAGTTAACTCCTGCACTGCTGTGGACACTTCAGATACAGCTTGGAGACAGGAAATTCTAGGCCTTAGTAAGGGAAGGTTGGGTCTTCGCTCACTATACCAACTTGCACCTGCAGCATATATAGCCTCTATTTGCTCAGCTGGGCAGAGACAAATCTTCACCTCTGTTCTGCAGTTGCAGATTTTAATTCTGCTGTTCCACCTGACAAGGCACTGCAAATTCACTCCCTTCTCTCAGCGTCTCTGGTCTCCCAAAAAGAACTATCCAGCACATTGGACACTTGCATGTTCAATCTGCTGTTGGAAACCTCCTCCAATGCTGACCAAGCACGATTGCTTTCTGTTTCCGCACCACATGCATCATCCTGGCTGTCTGTTCTACCATCACAGGGACTGGGTCTACATCTTGATGCACCAGTCCATGAAGTTGCCATAAAATGGTGGCTTGGTCAGGGATCCCAGTGTGCACTTTGCCCTGGCAATGCCTTGATCCTCTGGGACATCATGCCACCACTTGTAAGCGTGGCGGTGATGTGGTGGTACGACACAACACCCTTCGTGATGTTCTGGCTGAAACATGCCACCGGGCCCCATCTTGGCATCCAAGTGGAAGCTGGCAATGACCCCACAGCCGATCATAGCCACACCCATCCTGCTGACCTTCTGTTGACTAACTGGACAACAGGCAAGACAGCTGCCTTTGATATCTCTGTAACCTCTCCGCTCAACACACATACCCTTATGGAAGCGGGAGTGTCTGCAGGATCAGCTGCCCTTGCCAGTGAAGGCAGAAAGCACAGGGCCAATGATGCAAAATGCAAAGAACTCGGCTGGTTGTGTGTTCCCCTGGTAGCAGATACTTATGGTGCATGGGGAAATGAAGCTGTTGATGTCTTCTCACAGCTGGCTTCTCGGCTTGCCACGCTTACATGCAGACCCAAGTCGGCTGTACTTAGAGACATCTATGGCAGACTCAACCTCCATCTATTGAGGGCCAATGCCACTGCCATCCTCACCAGATGTATTTTGAATTAACATTAACTATTGGCTATGTTTAAGATTGTACTCATGTGTATATATTGTAATATTGATTTTTATTGTATAAATAAATGATGAGTTAATGTGACCAGTGACACTTTTGCCCAATTTATATGAAAGAAGCCATTTATATGAAAGAAGAATAAATGTGACATCACAATACACTTTCTAAAGCAGTGGATCGCATGTGGTTGTGCATGTGACATGCTTTGTATATGGTTCTGTGTAGTAACGCTGCTGATTTTAAGGGTTTGGATAATTATGCAAACACACTCACCCCCAAACGAGGATCACTGACAGGCATGGATTACATGATTTCATCTAATTACTATATTTCACTTTATATACATATTGTTCCACTCATTTAAAAAATGTATGCAGCAGTGAGTGGGAGCGCAACATGTCTATTAGTACATGACGTCATGCATGTTATGTATACCAATATTGTGTTAAGTGACCACTAGATTCTGTTTTACACCAGACCCCTGGCTAGTTACTACTAACTTACGAAAGATTGAAGGCGCCGGGCCTTTTTGTAAGACTTCTTGCTTTCTGGATCGTTTGCGTAACGGTTCTTGTCAAAAATGCCATGCTCAAGCAATATCTAGCGACTCGTCTGCTTATACTATGCACTCTCTATTGTTTTATATTATAATAGAATACAAGTGGTGCATGATACCGTTATTGGCGTTAATGATGTAATTAAACCAAGCTACACAAATATATGTATTCTGGTTCAGAAGGTCATAATACGAAATATAAACTATATGTCCGATCGAATGAGGCCAAGGTATGCATTATCTTTGCTGTCGTAGCTTTCTAAGCGTATGCAGTTTCATATATTCGCTGTCGGAATATTCATAGAGGCCTAATACGCGCACTTGCTAAATTTAAATAGATGCCGCGGGGCGATCGGTGTCCTATTCAAGACACTTAATTCAAGATCCAAGCATGTACCGCGCAATTGGAGTGTGTGTGCGTGCGTCTGTGTGCATGTGTGTGTGTGTACATGTGTGTGTGTGTGTGTGCGTGTGTGTGTGTGTGTGTGTGTGATGAAGAATAATTCAGGCTCTATATAGTTTCTCACTCGCGTATAGTCTCGCGGAGCGAGAACCCGCAGTATATATGCAGCTAGGCTATAGAAGGACAACCGGGATATAGGTGTGGCTTCGTAGTTATTAGAAAGCCCGATTCCATTCCGGACTAACTTCAGTTCCATACCAAAATATCAAATTTTCGATTTTCCAAAATATTTAAATTTGACAAAACCAATAATTGAACCCATTTTACGCAATCGTTCGAATTCTGGACTTCCCAATCCAAGCTGCCATCGAAATTGAGGCGAATGTCTGGCAAAATGTGATTATGTCATTAAACGAAAGATCAAAAAATGGCAATAAAATGGACAAACAAGAGTGCCATTAATAAAGAAATCGACATGGCGGAAAGGCACACAGACCCACTAGAACATGTGTACATGAACAGTCATTACAACCAGCTTGTAGCTGCATGAAATTACGATGCACTATCCTTGATGCTGGTGCCATCACAAATCCTCATCTCCATCGTCACTGCTGTTTATTGATACCGACGAGTTCATTAGGTTGTAATCCATAAAATTTGCTGTCTGAGTGATGTGGCCTGCATCAGCCTTTTGTACCATTTCACGGAGTTCACGTTTTAATGTCTTGTTCTTAATTTGCATTTTGGTAATGGTTTGCAACCGTCTTTCAGAAACATCGATTTGCTCCTTCAGCTGTTGTTCTGTTTGTTCCTTCTGCTGCCTTATGTCATGAAGCTGTTGTTCTGTTTGTTCCTTCTGCTGCCTTATGTCATGAAGCTGTTGTTCTGTTTGTTCCTTCTGCTGCCTTATGTCATGAAGCCATAGTTCTGTTTGTTCCTTCTGCTGCCTCATGTCATGAAGCTGTTGTTCTGTTTGTTCCTTCTGCTGCCCACGGAACATAGCCACTCTCACCTCACCCCACCCTCCCACACCAAAAGGCTCTTCACCTGTCTCTTCTATTTCATCTTGTTCCACCCTCCAGGAAGACATCATATAATCAGAAATTTGCTGATCAGTCCTCGCAGCTCTCTCATCTGCATGTTGAACTTGTAGTCTCATTTGCTGTTGCATGGCATCTCTCTGTTGCTTAGTTTCCAGGTGTTCCTTCTCTGCTGTACTTGCTCTTTCTTCTGCTCTTCTAGCTCTCTCATCTGCATGTTGAACTTGTACTCGTGTTTCCTGTTGCAGTGCATCTCTCTGCTGTTTCATTTGTAAGAGTTCTTGCTCAGCCCTTGTTGCTCTCTCTTCGGACAGTTCAACTTGCAATCTGATTTGCTGTTGTAGAGCATCGTAATGTTGCTTAGTTTCCAAGAGTTCTTGATTTGCTCTCTTGTCTGCTCCTTCAGCTTTCTCATCTGCCTGGTGAGCTTGTAGTTGGATTTGCTGAAGCAAAGCCTCGTAGTGTAGCTTTGTTTCCGAGAGCTCTTGCTTAACCCTTGTTGCTCTCTCGTCTGCTATTCTAGCTCGCTCATTTGCATGTTGAGCTTGATGTGTAATTTGCAACTGAAACATATCATTTTGTTGCATTGGTTTCAAGATTTCTTGCTCAGGTGTTCTATTTTCTTCTGCCTTATTAGCTCCTTCCTGTGTCTGCTGAGCTTGTGGTATGACTAAAGCTGTGTTCTGTAGCTTTGTGTTTGAAGGAGCTTGCTCATCTCGTGCTGCTCTCTTTTCTGCACTTTGAACCAGTGTTGGTGGAATGACCTTGATGCATAAAGTAACAGTTGTACAATGCATGTAAAGTGCATCAAACATTTCAATCTCAGGACAGCCAAAGCAGCAATAAGATTAAAAATGCTTCTATCATACTGTGTCTTAAATGTACGAGTCTGGGAATTGTAAGCAAACTAGCCAGAGTGTTGTACAAATGTTTATTGACAGTCCATGCAGAGAAAAGCTTGTGTGATTTCATTACAAAACGTAAATGTAAGGTTTTATCTGTCTGTGCCACTGTTGATGACATGTGCACCTCACCTTGTTTTGGTAAGTCTTCAACAACTGAATTGTTGCCTTGTGGCCTTGCTTTACAGCCAAGTCCAGGGATGTTCTCCCATCCTGAGAATAAAGCATTACATACTTATTTGATACATGTACATGTATGAAGGTGGAGTAGGAGGTACTACATGTATAACAAGGAGCCACATGTAACCAGTGTAAGGGAGATACAATGTATGGACATGTGTGACATCCTGTAAGCACTGAATACATGTCTACTTACTGTACCTGAGTGGCCTGATTGATATTTGCTCCAGCCTCCAATAGTGTCTTCACTACATCAAAATGTCCGTTCCTACTTGCTGCGATTAATGGACTCCAACCATCCTGCAATACAAATGTCATCATAACCAGAGGCTGGACTGTCACATGAAAAATGGTTCCGGGTTGAACAATTTCACTGCCACAATGTATCCCTCCTCCCCACCCCACCCCAAACCCACTTATATATGTTGAACGGCGTAAATAGTGATTAATTCAGTGGAGGTTATGGTAGGTTAGGGACCTGGTTAGTTTACACACACATAACAAAGAAGTTGGAAGCATTATTCATTATCAACATGTAGCAAACCCATAGCCAAAAATTAAAAACTCTATCAATGCAACCCTGGTATACCCTGGTAGGAAGGTCAATCAATGGATGGAGCACTTGTGCAGAGAGCTAGACGAGTGTACTGAGGGAAGAGTAATGCAGCAAAGTAATGTGGTTGACAGTACAGTAACACACATCTACATCAAAAAGAGATGGAATTCACTGCAAGTGTCCAGAACAAAAGCTGAGCGGGCGTGGAATAAACAATGACGAGAATGAATGAAAAGCACTGTTGCATTCCTTCTCAGTGAAAGTTGTTGTGTGTCTCATGTTGCATGGTATGTACAGAGCACCAGTCATAAGGGAGCTCCACATGCATGAGAGAAGTTGTCAACATCATGAATGTATAGAGAGGGCACTACAAGTACAAAAGCCCAGTCACAGTACAGAAATTGAGAATAGAATGAGTGGCCTCTCCTACATGCATATGACCAGTTCAATGGAATAGAATGCAAGTGCATGTGCAATGGACAGGTTCAGCAGAACAGATATTGCACTACATGTGTGTGTGTGTGGTGTGTGTACCATCATTAGACATGTTTAATGTTTGCCATGGGGTATGTGTGTATGTGTGCAAGTGTATTGTACATGAGTAAGTGCACACAAGATTCCATTGTAACAATGTAAGTACTGTACATATGCATTTGTGTATGTGCACAATGTTTTGAAAAAGAATACAGTGAACAGGTCCATTTACATAAGAATGCATTGTGTGCACAAGTGTGTACATTCATGTACATGTTAGCTTTGTGAAAACAGCGTGAGAAATAAGAACACAAAGTCTCTGTAAGAGGTACGAAGGCCATGCAATAAGTGAAGATGAGAAGATTAGCAAGGGCTATGGTAAAAGGTAAAGCTTCCTGTAGAGAAAGGTGCATGATGTGAGTGCACAGGAAAGGCTAATCCAAGTCATATTGCATACTATTCTTTAGCTCACATCACAGTGTGTGTGTGTGTGTGTGTGTGTGTGCTAGTGTACAATGCATGTACAATGGCCTCCCATTAAATAAAAAGTCCTATGGGACATGATGTACATGTATGTATAGAAGACCATTCCTATACATCACTACATGCGGCTATATGCACATGTACCGACCAATGCGCAGTTAAAGGAGGATCTATAGAGAACCACTCATATGGGAACTCCACATGCACGGAGAGTTGCCAAAGGAATACAGTTTCATTTACACAATGTGTGTCCATGCATAAGAGTGTGGGAGTCTGATTTGAATGCAGCTCAGATTTCAAGCTACAAGGGATCACTTATGAAGTCACTGCCACTATTGAGGGACAGGATGCGAGGTTACATGCACTGGATGGCATACTGCTGACATGATTTAACTTTAGTGAATGGCTACATGACTCATGATGTTACACGTCCCACAACTTACAACAGATCTTGCCATGTTGACATCAGCACCTGCCCCCAACAATGTCTGTACTACATCATGGTGACCATTCTCACTCGCCACATACAAGGGAGTTGTGTTGTCCTGGTAGGGAGTGAAGGAACGGAACAAATGAAACATATTCTTGTCACACAACCACCTCCATGTACATGTATAGCATTATGCAGGCCTGTGAGAGAGATGGGACTGCACTCATGGACACAGATTATACCAGTATGGATAACTCCAAAGTAATTTTGTGTTGGATTTAGTGTGATTTAATTGATGGTAATGATGTAATGAAGTCTCCTCATCGTGGCATCGTGTCTCCATCAAAAAGTAGATTTGTAGACATTGCTCTGCGATGTAATTTAATAGCCAGAAGGGCTTTCCTCATTGTAGGGTATTCCTGAGGGTGTGTGGACCCACCCATTTATGTAGGTGTGTGATGTTTGAAGTTTGTGTGTACATACATGTATATGTGTGTGCGTGTGTGTATGTGTGTGTATGTGTATGTGTGTATGTGTATGTATGTGTGTGTATGTGTGTGTGTGTGTATTTGCATGTACATGTATGTGTTAAGTCTATGTACAATGTACTAGGGTAAAAAATTGAGAGTTGTGTGTGACAGGAATAACACAATGGACTGGGAAAAATAGCTACAGTACAATAGTTATCAAGTATATGGAGAAGACAGGGGAATCCCTTATGCAAAAACAGCCTCTCCATTGAATTATTTTTAGCTCCAGAATTAGAACTACAAGGATACATATACATATGATCAGGGTTAAACCCATGCTGGTATCACCTTTGTTTCTAGATTGGCATGGTCAGTTAGTGTCCATTGCCTTGCCTGTACTGTATCAATTGAATTTGCACATGCCATTGCTTGTAGCTGATTGCAGAGAGGCTCAGTACCAGGGCATTTGTTGCAACTTCCAAATATGCACTTCAAGCTTTGAGGATTGCAGTGCAATTTTGTTAGGCAGTTACTGTAGTGTTTCAGTTGAACACCAGAGAGGGAACTCAAGCTTGCTGCTCATCATCATTCACTTCACATTCTGTTGAATGGTACACACACAAACAGAGTGAGTGCCACTTGCTCCTGCAAGAATGCACTCTCTTGGTCATAGACTGGCAAATTTAGAAAATCCAACTTTTAAATCCGGGTGTTGATTCTTCCACTCATTATAGGCTTCTTTTAGATTACATAGCAGTAATCATTATTGCATATGTTGCCGGTTGCCATCTGCTCCCAATACTGATATGAAGTCCTTTCTGCCTGGCATGACATGGCTCTGCTCATCGGGAAGGTAAACGTTCTTGACTGCTTCACGAAAACAGTACTGTTCTGGGCACACAAAAGCTTCACGTTTCATTCCAATTTCACTAAACACTCTTGAAGTGAAGCTGTTTTCATCGAGTACAGTGTGCAGATGAGAAAATGTGGAAGCAGGAAGTGCACCTGTCCTCTCTCCTCAAGCTACAGCAATTGGTGGATATATCACCGTGGCTTATGATGGAGAATGCTGGCTTGGTTGTGTTGTTGGGGCACATACGACTGAACATGTCATCACTGTCAAGTTCCTACATCCCTGCATCCTCCTTTGTGTACGCTGAGCAGGGGGATCACCTGGATATAGACCTCTCTGATGTTCTGACCTCTGTCAATGCAACCACTGCAACTGGTAGTACATATTCACTAAGCAGAAAGGAGATGCAGGAAGCCAGTGCTTGCAAGATTTGACATGTAAATTGTACACAGGGTGATGTGAATGTAGTTTGGAGATGATATTCATTAAAAACACTGTGGCTGGGTGTTACGATAAGTGACAATAAACTGATCAGACTATTTTAGGGGGACTTAAAATGGCTACCTGCCTTTAAATAAAACTCCCAGGCCACCATACCATTTTCCCACTAAGTTAAAATATGTTGGCAAGTATTATACAAGAGCATGTATTGGACTAAACAAATATATTTGGGTATGCTAATGCATTGTGAAATTGTCTACTTCATTGAGCAGAACAACTGTGAGAAAAGGTATGCAGATTGGAAACTAAGGGGCTACAATTGTTTATGGAATGACCCTGCTGATATGTACACCTAGATAGTCCCCGACTGGAGGTTCATACTCAGGTCCATCACGAATAATGCTAGAGTTCGTGCTGTGCCTGGGAGTGGTTTTCGGTGGTGGGTGCTGGGGTGGGGTAAGGAGCTGGTCAGGGTTAAACCCATGCTGGTTGGGTACTGTAAACTCGCTGACCCTTAGCAGACCGAAGAAGTCCAGCGTGATGGCTGCTTTGAGCATCAAGCGATCGTGAGATGGTTTGTGATCCCTGTCAAGTTGTCAAAGCATCTGCCCTACTGTAGGATCTCGTTTGTAATCGGTTGATGTTTTGGCTTGAGGTGGGCTGCTGGCATGGAACATTCGACACCTTGGTTGGTGCTTGCTGGACTCCTGTGACCGTTCGTATGGTGTAGGTAAGACACTGAGCATAAGAACTATAGGAGAACCACCTGGATGTAGACCTCTCTGATGTTCTGACCTCTGTCAATGCTACCACTGCAACTGGTAGAACATATTTGCTAAGCAGAAAGGAGATGCAGGAAGCCAGTGCTGCTCTAAGTGCAAGATTTGTATAAATTGTGATGTGAATGTGGTTTGGAGATGATACATGTATTCATTAAAAACTCTGTGGCTGGGTGTTATGATAAGACAAGTGACTTACAATAAACTGATCTGAAAATCCCAGGCCACCATACCATTTTCCCACTAAGTTAATAAAAAAATATGTAAAATGCTGTTGGCAACTATCTAAAATAAATTGGTGGCATGATTTTTTTTGCTACACACTGACCTTGTGATTAATTAATGCATATCCACGCCCTTTGTGACATACATACATGTAGCACATTTATCGAAAGGTATGTCCTCCATAAAAACTTCCATTTTGTGTCAAAATAACAAGCATGCCCTTCGTTAGGTGCAAACAGTAGTCATTCAAAACTAGCAAAGTCGGGAAAAAATTTAATAATACAAGAGCATGTACATGTATTGGACTAACCAAATACGGTATAATTGGGTACGCTAATGTACATGTATTGTGAAATAGTCTACTTCATTGAGCAGTGAGAAAAGGTATGCAGATTGGAAACTAAGGGGCTACAATTGTTTTTGGAATGACCCTGCTGATATGTACGCCTGGATAGTCCCCGGCTGGAGATTCATACTCAGGTCCGTCACGAATAGTGCCAGAGTTCATGCTGTGCCTGGGAGTGGTTTTCAGTGGTGGGTACTGCAGAAATCAGCAGAACCATGCCCCATTAAAGTATGCTCCGTAGCCCAGTGTCCCAGAAGCATCTGTAAATAAGTTAATGGCCTCTGCATCCTTCCAGTTGGGATCGAGGAAGATTGATACCCCATTCCATGAGGGCAAGAATCTGTTCCACCATAAGATATCCTCCCTTGCCTCCACGTTATAGTGAATGTGATGGTGTAGCTTGGAGACTGGTAGACAACTCTATCAGCCGACGGAGGAAGAGGCGATCAGATGGAAACACTTTGACCGCAAATGACAGCTTGCCAATTAGTGACAGAAGGTCCCTCTTCATAGTCCTGTGCTTTCTCAGCCAGGATTTGATCAAGAGGGTCATTTCTTGCAGCTTGTCTGGTGACCGTAGCTTAGCATTTCCACAGCTTAGCAGGTAGCATTCCCACCAACATTAATCAATGTTTGAAGATTTACTACATGTAAACAGTACCTATTTTGCCTAAATTTTTGTTGAACAGACTCATAACAAAAGTGTGCCAAATCCAAGGACATGGTGGCATAAAGCATGATGATTTGACTTGGAATGACCCTGTAGTACATATCTACATGTAGCCCTGGTTCTTCAATAATCAAAGCACCTGCTACATGCACTGGATGGCACACTGCTGACAGATTTACACCCAATCACCACACAGTAACATACAGTGTAAGTGTATACACCAGATCACACCCACAATCATGAACAAACACTCACACACACAGACACACACACATTTGAAGCTAACAGGGTCATTCCACATGAAAATGTACCACCCTGAATACCTCACCCTCTCATATTGACATCCCACTCTCATAGATTATATGCATTACAATTGTGCATAACTATAGCTTAACATCGCGTGCCCAAATGTACTGAAAGGGTACAACAAGGTGAATTCAATATGAGTCTTTCAACTGGTACACTGTATTACAGTCCAGTGGTTCATCTCTCCATACATCTGTCAGGCAAGCGCCTTAGGGATATTTGCAGCTACCCATATTAATTTTAAAAAAAAGGTGAGAAATGGAGGTTACTATTTTTCGCTACCTTGTACAGGCTCCCATTCTATGTGTGTAAATACTGTGCTATTCTGTGTTGGAATGTGGTTGTGGGAAGCTGCAAGTCTTTGAAATACATGTAGATCAAAAGTAGTGGGAAAAATGGCCAAAGGGTGGATAAATAATAATATTGTGCGTAGGTCATGTTGTGTGCATCATGTGTCAACTGGTGTGGAACACAACTCTTGTGAAGAAAGACCCGAAGAGGAAGAGTGATGAAAGGACAGCTGTTACAGCACATGGACACCACACACACACACATGTACATTGTATATACAAACGCACTCACACCATAGATAATAGAATATGTTAGAACTTTGAAAACAAATACCTGCAAAATGTCTGTTTGTGTTTTCAAGTATTTTTGTCAGCAGTTCCATGACACTGAAATTGGTTTGTTTGGAAATTTTTCTAATGAGGTTTTATCACCAGAAGGGCATTCCCCACTGCTGGTTTATCACATAGTGTGGGCGGAGGGTGTGTGGGCCCATTCGTAAGTCTGTGTCAGTTTACAGGCTCCCATTCTATGTGTAATAATATTGTGCTATTCTGTGTTGGTATGTGATTGTGGAGGTGGGTGCAGCACACAATGGACTGGGAAGTATAGCTTAGCTACAGTACAATAGTTATGTTACACAATACATGTACATTAGTTACATCATGATAAATTACCAGGCTTATGGTATAGCACCTACTGCACATGTCATGGCAAATGGCAAAGGCAATTTGATACATGTACATGTATGAAGGTGGAGTAGGAGGTACTACATGTATAACAAGGAGCCACATGTAACCAGTGTAAGGGAGATACAATGTATGGACATGTGTGACATCCTGTAACCACTGAATACATGTTTACCTACTGTACCTTAGTGGCCTGATTGATATTTGCTCCAGCCTCCAATAGTGACTTCACTACATCAAGATGTCCTTTCAAACTTGCTGTGTAAAATGGACTGCAACCATTCTGCAATACAAATGTCATCATAACCAGAGGCTGGACTGTCACATGAAAAGTGGTTCCGAGTTGAACAATTTCACTGCCACAATGTGTCCCTCCTCCCCACCCCACCCCAAGACCACTTATACATTATGTGTTGAAAGGCCTAAATAGTGATTAATTCTATAGCATCTAAACTATAAGTGGAGATTGTGGTAGGTTAGGGACCTGGTTAGTTTACACAGACATAATAAAGAAGTTAGAAACATTATTCACATGTAGCTCTATAGCCAACAATTAAAATCTTTACCAATGCAACCCTACCCTGGTAGGAAGGTCAATCAATGCATGGAGCACTTGTGCAGAGTGCTAGACGAGTGTACTGAGGGAAGAGTATTGCAGCAAAGTAATTAGGTTGACAGTGCAGTAACACTACATCTACATCTAGTTGTTAGAAACAAGAGATGGAATTCACTGCAAGTGTCCAGAACAAAAGCTGAGCGGGCGAGGCATAGACAACGTCGAGAATGAATGAAAAGCACTGTTGCATTCCTTCTCAGTGACAGTCTCATGTTGCATGGTATGTACAGTACACCAGTCATAAGGAAGCTCCATATGCATGAGATGAATGAATAGAGAGGGCACTACAATTACAAAAGCCCAGTCACAGTACAGAAATTGAGAATAGAATGAGTGGCCTCTCATACATGCATATGACCAGTTCAATAGAATAGAATGCAAGAGCATGTGCAATGGACAGGTTCAGCAGAACAGATCTTGCATGCAAGGTACATGTGTGTGTGTGGTGTGTGTGTACCATCATTAGACAGGTTAAATGTTTGCCATGGGGTACGTGTGTATGTGTGCAAGTGTATTGTACATGAGTATCTGCGAACAAAATTCCATTTATGTAACAATGTAAGTGTACTGTATGTATATCTTTGTGTATGTGCACAATGTTTTGAAAAAGAATACAGTGAACAGGTCCATTTACATAAGAATGCATTGTGTGCACAAGTGTGTACATTCATGTACATGTATGCTTTGTGAAAACAGTGTGAGAAATAAGAACCCAACGTCACTGCAAGAGGTACGAAGGCCATGCAATAACTGGATCGGAATGAAGATGAGAAGATTAGCAAGGGCTATGGCAAAGGGTAAAGCTTCCTGTAGAGAAAGGTGCATGATGTGAGTGCACAGGAAAGGCTAATGCATGTCGTATTGCATACGATTCTTTAGCTCACATTACAGTGCGTGTGTGTGTGTGTGTGTGTGTGTGTGTGTGCTAGTGTACAATGCATGTACAGAGTACACAATGGCCTCCCATTACATAAACAGTCCTATGGGACACGATGTACATGTATGTATAGAAGACCATTCCTATGCATCCCTTGGACACTACATGCGGCTATATGCACATGTACCGACCAATGCGCAGTTAAAGGAGGATCTATAGAGAACCACTCATATGAAAACTCCACATGCACAGAGTTTCATTTACACTATGTGTGTACATGCATAAGAGTGTGGGAGTCTGATTTGATAGCAGCTCAGATTTCAAGGTACAAGGGATCACTTATGAAGTCACTGCCACTATCGAGGGACAGGATGCGAGGCTACATGCACTGGATGGCATACTGCTGACATGATTTAACTTTAGTGAATGGCTACATGACTCATGATGTTACACGTCCCACCACTTACAACAGATCTTGCCATGTTGACATTAGCACCTGCCCCCAACAACATCTGTACTACATCATGGTGACCATTCTGACTCGCCATGTTCAATGGAGTTGTGTTGTTCTGGTAGGGAGTGAAGGAACAAAACAAATGAAACATACACTTGTCATACCACCACCTCCATGTACATGTATAGCATTATGCAGGTGTGTGAGAGAGATGGGACCACACTCATGGACACAGATTATACCAGTATGGATAACTTCAAAGTAATTTTGTGTTGGATTTAGTGTGATTTAATTGATGGTAATGATGTAATGAAGTCTCCTCATCGTGGCATCGTGTCTCCATCAAAAGCTAGTTTTGTAGACATTTTTCTGCGATGAGAATTAATAGCCAGAAGGGCTTTCCTCATTGTAGGAGTATCCCTGAGAGTGTGTGGACCCACCCATCTATGTAGGTGCGTGGTTGTTTGACGTTTGTGTGTACATGTATGTGTGTGTGTGCGTGTGTGTGTATGTGTGTGTGTGTGTGTGTGTATGTATGTATGTGTGTGTGTATGTGTCTATGTGTGTATGTGTCTATGTGTGTGTCTGTGTACAATGTACTAGGGTAACACATTTAGAGTTGTGTGTGACAGGGCAACACACAATGGACTGGGAAAAATAGCTACATTACAATAGTTATCAAGTACATGGAGAAGCCAGGGGAATCCCTTATGTAAAAATGGCCTCTCCATTAGAATTATTTTTTGCTCCAGGATTAAAACTACAAGGATACATGTACATATTGCCAATATGCTGACCTGGATGTGAGGGTACATGCATTGAATGACATCATGCTTACAGTACATTTACACACTGACACAAAAACACACATCACTGTTACGCAATACATGTACAGATGTAGCTATTTCATGACAAATTACCAGGCTTATGGTATAGCACCTACTGCACATGTCATGGCAAATGGCAAAGGCAATTTGATACATGTACATGTACATGTATGAAGGTGGAGTAGGAGGTACTACATGTATAACAAGGAGCCACATGTAACCAGTGTAAGGGAGATACAATGTATGGACATGTGTGACATCCTGTAAGCACTTAATACATGTCTACCTACTGTACCTTAGTGGCCTGATTGATATTAGCTCCAGCCTCCAATAGTGTCTCCACGACATCAAGATGTCCGTTCCTACTTGCTGTGTATAATGGACTGCAACCATCCTGCAATACAAATGTCATCATAACCAGAGGCTGGACTATCACATGAAAAGTGGTTCCGGGTTGAACAATTTCACTGCCACAATGTGTCTTCCCACAATCCCTCTATGCACAATCTACTCTACATGCTGGGAACATGTATTTAAAGCATACATTTGGACCTTAGATTGTATTCTGTGTTTGTAAGTGATTGTGTGTGTGTGTGTGTGTGTGTGTGTGTGTGTGTGTGTGTGTGTGGCAGTGTGCACCATGTACTACAGTAACTGATTTGGTGTGTGTTACAGGGCAACACACAATAGAATGGGAAAAATAGCTACAGTGCAATAGGTATCAAGTACATGGAGAAGCCTGGGGAATCCTTATGCCTCTCCATTTGAATTATTTTTTGCTCCAGGATTAGAACTACAAGGATACATGTACATATTGCCAATATGCTGACCTGGATGTGAGGGTACATGCATTGAATGACATTATGCTTACAGTACACACTGACACAAAAACACACATCACTGTTACGCAACTATTTCATGATAAATTACCAGGCTTATGGAATAGCACCTATTGCATATGTCATGGCAAATGGCAAAGGCAATTTGATACATGTATGAAGGTGGAGTTGGAGGTACTACATGTATAACAAGGAGCCACATGTAACCAGTGTAAGGGAGATACAATGTATGGATGTGTGTGACATCCTGTACATGTCTACCTACTGTACCTTAGTGGCCTGATTGATATTAGCTCCAGCCTCCAATAGTGTCTTCACTACATCAAGATGTCCATTGCAGCTAGCTGAGTAAAATGGACTGCAACCATCCTGCAATACAAATGTCATCATAACCAGAGGCTGGACTGTCACATGAAAAGTGGTTCCGAGTTGAACAATTTCACTGCCACAATGTGTCCCCCCTCCCTTCCCCACCCCACCCAAGTATTTCACAATCTACTCTACATGTACATGTATGTGATAGAGAACATGCATTTCAGCCACGCATTTGGACCTTGAATAGTATTCTGTGTTGGTATGTGATTGTGTGTGTGTGTGTGTGTGTGTGTGTGTGTTCATAGAACCAGTTTAGTATCAATATGAATACGCATTGTTAACTTGTGCAGCATCATCAACAATATGGCCTGCCCGATGAGTAACAAATCAATAAACTAAACTAATAAATAACAACAACACCAAATTCTCCAAGAGCCAGTGCTTGTGTGATACACTATATATACTTTCTTCCCATCCGAACTAGAGTACATGTATGTACAGAGGGGGTTGGGTATGACATTTACAAATGGATCATTGTGTCAGTGTGTGTTCTGTGTGGTATGTTACGTGTATCAGACTTTGTTAAGGGCATGCAATGTAACATATGCACATTTGCGTATGGACATATGAAGAAAGTTGGCGACTGACTCAATTAATGTTGTGTTGTGTATTGGACTATTGTATTCATTGTTATCAACAAGACCTCTCAATTGGTAGCAGAGAATGTCTGACAGACATGCTAGCTTGTTAGTTTGTGTGTGTGTGATGTGTTTTAGTGTTTGCGTGTCAGTTGTGTCATGTCGAAAAGTTGCCCATACATTGGCATCATCTTGTGATTTAGTTCCAATTGTATAAGGTTATCAGTATTTGTGCATGCTCATATGCATTCATAGTTTTTTTTTTGTATTTTTTTTTTTTTTTTTGTTTTTAGCTGAGAGACTGTGTTGCCAACCTGTGCTCCAAAGCATGCTTATCTCCTCAACTGGAGAAAGGTCCAGGCATAGACTTTTCTAGGCCAGCTGATGTGCTGGTGCCAAACTGGTCCTCTCCAACCCTGCAGCTTTTGACCTGAAAGTCATTCATCCGCTTAATACGGACTTGATTCTGGAAGCGAGTTTGGCTTCAGGCAACTCTGCAGAGGTTGGTGAGATTGAAAAGCATGCCAAGAATGATCAGATGTGTGCAAGGTTGGGCTGGACATGTATTCCATTAGTGGTGGAAGTCTATGGTGGTTGGGGATGTGAAGCCAAAGAATGCTACTCTAGATTGAGCAAGAGGCTAGCTATGCAAGTGGGAATCTGTGAAACTGAGGCACTGTGCCAAATGTACTGTCTGCTGGCTGTCACACTGATGAGACAGAATGCAAGAGCCATCCTCCTCAGATGTGCCCGTGCTCCCCTTCTTGAGTATTCTCATTAGTGTATTCTTGTATCCTGATTATTATTGTTAAATTAACTATTACTATTTTTAATCTAAAAATCCATTAATTGCACTTCCTCTGTATCCTCCTGAACCTGAGAGAGCCTCTGGTCTAGCCTCATCCAACTGTTGTGGTATTTTTTGAAAACTGTCCACTAAGTCTTTTGAAGCAGCTTCCGAGTGATCAGCCTCTTGCATGGCCCTAATCGGTAGAGGGGATCCCTCCCTTTTCGTGGCCACTCCCGAAGTGCACCTTTCAGCTTCGTCACCAGTTTGCCCGTCCCAATTAATCAATGCTCTCTTCAAATTACACACTTTTCTCGAACTGAGAGAAAGTAGACCTTGTGCCCTCACTCTGTCCTGCGGAACTTCCCATTTTTGGTCTGGCTTAATTTTTTTAATTAATTGTTTTGGTCAATTTCAAGCCAATGGATTAAACGATCCAAACTTTCTATTTCCTCAACAAGAACTGATCGCGATCGAACATAACTGAGGTCTGAGACAACACCTTCGTCTTCGTACTTTTGTAATTCCACCTGAACGCTTTCTGCTTGACGACAGGTCCGTCCAAACGCACTTGCAACTGTTTTCCTAGATCGAGCGTCCGATGGAGTTTTTAAAAGCATTGTGTGCGCTTCTTCGCGTCGACACTTCGCTCGTTGGGATGCAATCTGAATCGAACGGTGGCAGCTGTCATCTTTATCTAACCACTTTGTTCCACAGCTGGCAAAATCAGGGACCACCGCTAGCATTTTCTCTTCCTCATCTGATTCATCGAAAGAATCCTCATCAAAGCCATCCAAATATTCATCGAAACCTTCAAAAGAGAATTCATCCTCCTCCTCTTCTGCCTCTTGCAGCGTCCGCCATTTTATGAATTTAATTTTAAGCAAGTCATCCACGATGGCCACAAATTGAGTGTTAAGTGTTGCAACAATGAACAACTTCATTCACAGTTTACGTTTTATGGACCGCTTGCTTTTGTCAAGGCTAGCGCTTTTGTTGAGGCAAGCCAACTAATTACCCACAAAACAATGAAATCATATATGACCTGTCTAAGAAGAACCCTGAAATTTTTGTTTGTGCAAATTATGTGTGTTCGCATTATGTACGCTAGATTGTAGAATAATGTGGACAACATTTCAAACATTTCAGAAGCCCTTCGCTGCCGGCAGAACACACTGAGTGATCTTGAGCCTGAATGCAATGAATGCAACAGTGAAGCCAGAACAGTGTAAGACTATAAGGCTGTGTGTGTACATGTGCATGTGTGTGTATGTGTGTGCATGTGTGTGTGCATGTGTGTGTGTGCATGTGTGTGTGTGCATGTGTGTGTGTATGTGTGTGTGTGCATGTATGTGTGTGCATGTATGTGTGTGCATGTATGTGTGTGTGCATGTGTGTGTGCATGTGTGTGTGTATGTGTGTGTGCATGTATGTGTGTGCATGTATGTGTGTGCATGTATGTGTGTGCATGTATGTGTGTGCATGTATGTGTGTGCATGTATGTGTGTGCATGTATGTGTGTGCATGTATGTGTGTGCATGTATGTGTGTGCATGTATGTGTGTGCATATATGTGTGTGCATGTATGTGTGTGCATGTATGTGTGTGCATGTATGTGTGTGCATGTATGTGTGTGCATGTATGTGTGTGCATGTATGTGTGTGCATGTATGTGTGTGTGTGGCAGTGTGCACAATGTACTACAGTAACCGATTTGGTGGGCAACACACAATGGACTGGGAAAAATAGCTACAGTACAATAGGTATCAAGTACATGGAGAAGCCAGGGGAATCCTTATGCAAAAATGGCCATCAATAAAATTTACTATTGCTCCAAGACGATTGGTCCAACCTAGATCAACAACAGCTAGCCTAGTTGAGGCAAGGTGTAAAAGTAATGTGTGTACATATACATGCATGTATCGTGTTTAATACGGACCATTATCAGAATGACATGTACACTGGACATTTACCCCTGACAGTAAATGCACAGAATTCAATGTACACCCATGAAGTGCATACTGCTAGCTGACTGATGTACAAGGCTGTGGACCGTAGTGCTCTAATTACAACTACTAGGATACAGGTGCACATGGCCCACATGCTGACTGGGATGTGAGAATACATGCATTGAATGACATCATGCTTACATTTACACACGAACCCAAAAACACACATCAGTGGTACTGTACATGTAGTTACATCGTCAACCTTGTTACTGAATTGAGGGAATTATCTCTAAGTACAATGTACAAGCAATATACTAAGCTGCCAGTGTGAGTTCTTTGAACCAGTTTCCAAGGACAAAGTTTGTAAGAGACTACTTCAGAAGAATGCCATCATTGCAATGTATGAATGAATACATAACTGATACGTGCACATACACTGTACAATGCTGAAAGCAGGGAGATAGATGGAAGGGGAGGGGGGTGGAAGGGAGGAGAGAAGAGGACGGAAATGGAAATGGATGTGATACATGTACCGTCACGCCACCACGTACCTTTTAAGTTTGTATAAGAAAGAAGTGGTACCGCAATATGAGTTTGAAAAAGGTACGTGGTGGCATGACGGGTTTTGGAGATACGCTTGTTTCAAAAACATGCCTTTTTTTTTAGGGTCTCACGTAAGGGGCGGAGGGGGGGGGGGGTCGTTATATCTGGTATTCTACGGTATATGTGAATGTAGGTGTAACTACAGTGTACATGTACTGTCTAGAATAACAGACCACCATTACTATGAAGTCTTCTCACATGCATATCTACATGTACAGTGTACATGCACACGTGCACTATTGCATACCACACATGTACTCGTAGTCACAACACATATGCACACATGCATCGGATGAATGGATGCTACAGTGTTTCAATACGGAGTGCCCATATACATATTTCATTGATTATACCACTGGTGTCTACAAAAGAATGCAACAAAATAAGCGTTTAACTTTCGTCAGGATTAAGAGAAACATTTTCTCACAATCCTGATCGATGAAAGTTAAACACTGTTTCTTTTCTTGCATTTATTTGTAGACACCCTATATACAGTAAGATTAATCAAATGCACACCATTGCAGCTGGATATGCAACACACCAATGACCAGCATAGCACAGTTGTCATGCAATTACAATACACAAGCATGGATACAACATGACAACACCAAACAGCTCCAACACAGTACACATGTACACTAAATGCATGTGAAAGATAAGACATACATACATGTATGTTCAAAGCTTTTCTCAAGGCTCATAGCTCAGCATGTTCAATACATGTACATGTACAGTACTGTAGCTTTATTTTATATGCAATCGGCTGTGTCATACAGGTACAATTGTGGTTCAATGAACATCATGCATGTGTATAAGTACCTACAATATTGGCCTGATTGATATTAACTCCAGCCTCCAATAGTGTCTTCACTACATCAAGATGTCCACCAAAACTTGCTCCATACAATGGACTGCAACCAATCTGCAATACAAATGTCATCATAACTAGAGGCTGGACATGTGGAGGTGGATGTTGAAACATAACATATGACAGATGTAACATTTCTGTACAAAGGGAGGTCAAAGGTGGAGGGTAAGATGACAGATGGGTGGGAGGGAAGGGACAGAGCCAGGGGAAGGAAAATAGGCTATACACATAACGTTACAGAAGGTGGGCACAGAAGAGTATAGAATTGTGGCAACAACAGATAGGGCGGCCAGAGTATGAGTTATTGTACCAGCAACTTGCTATTCTCTCTCTCATTAAATACCTTCTCTTGGCACGGGTATATACTGAATACATGGTACTCTCACGACTGGCAATGTATACAAATGAACTTTTCGAGTAACACATTTTGTTGCATAATTTCAAACTTAATTGCCACTTCATTTTCAACCTAATAGATACTTCATTATCAGCATGAAAAGCCCATTATTGATCGTATAATGTTCGTGCTTAAGGTTGTCAACCAAGGACTAACAGGACAAGATAACGAAAGTTGGTAACAACATAATATCTAATTAATGCTTTCCCTGGGATGCTCCCCTTTCACTAAGTGTGCCTGATATTTGATAGCTGTCAGGGTAATGCACAGAGATTACTGCCCATGTTCACTGTCACTGTTTTGCCCACTGAGGGGGCAGGCAACAGTCACAGCTGGACGATTGCTACCTAGCCAACAGGGACCAATGACAAGTGCTGGCTATCATTGGGTCGGCCTGTGTTCCAAACCATTACGCTGGCAATGGTTAGGTGGCTATTGGGGTAGAAGCCCTGAGGGTGCCGCTCAAGTTATAGTGTAACTATATACCCCCAATAGGGTTTAAGGTGGGTTTATCGTTCCAGGCATGGGAGTACAAATACAACATGTGTGCATGTGCCAAGATGAGTGTATATATGTTACTGAGCTGAGGCTATGACTGCACTGTCTTAGGGCTGTGTCAGAGGGTGACGCGTGTACACCTTGTAGGCTTCACTCCGCCATCTGCCTAGGTTCTTGATCGTTGCTGGGGGTAGACCACTCCTAGACACTGCTGTCGCTGCTCCAATCCAATATACAATGTATACCATGCCTGGAACCAGAACCCTAAACCTTTTTAGAACCAGACCTTTTTGGAGGTTATGGTCTGTGGCTGGAGGGGTAGTATGCTTAGCTAGGCCTTTGATGTGTATCTAAAGGTGAGGCTTAGCTGACATTATTAGAATAGACCTAAACAACACACCTAATTGTTTCTAACAAAAGTGTTCCACATGAGAGGACATGGTGGCATAAAGCATGATGATTTGACTTGGAATGATCCTGTAGTACATATCTACATGTAGCCCTGGTTCTTCAATAATCAAAGCACCTGCTACATGCACTGGATGGCACACTGCTGACAGATTTACACCCAATCACCACACAATAACAGTTACATACAGTGTAAGTGTATACACCAGATCACACCCACACATCATGAACAAACACTCACACACACAGACACACCCACATCTGAAGCTAACAAGGTCATTCCACATGAAATTGTACCACCCTGAATACCTCACCCTCTCATATTGACATCCCACTCTCATATATTATATACATTACTATTGTGCATACCTATAGCTTAACACCGCGCGCCCAAATGTACTGAAAGGGTGGAAATTCCTTTTCTGACCTTTCAGTGCATATGGCCACGCGCAGTGGTATAAGCTATAGGCATGTATTGAACAAAAGTGATGCATTGATAAAGTATGCAGCTTGGAAATGAGCCCCTTTGCTCTTACACGCATACAGCAAAATGTTAGTTAGCTTATAGCTCTTGTGTCTCTCTGTTATGACATAATTAACACTTGGTGGTTACTGTGTAACCAAACTAAGTACAAGGTAAATTCTCATTACAGTCCAGTGGTTCATCTCTCCATACATCTGTCAGGCAAGTGCCTTAGAGATATTAGCAACACCTAAACAACACCTAATTTGTATTGTTGAACAAGCTCATTACAAAAGTGTTCCACATAGAGGACATGATGGCATAAAGCATGATGATTTGACCTTGTAGTACATATCTACATGTACATGTAACCCCTGCTCTTCAAGAATTCTGACAACATGTAGCTTGCATTGGACTGTTGTGTAACCTGAAATTGTTCTAGTCCCCAACAGAAATGTCACACATCCATATATGGAATCACGTGGGAGTGCATGAACATCCTCTTCGTTTGAATGTGAATAAATTATACTGTATACCTACCTTATTGGTCTCACTGATATTTGCTCCAGCCTCCATTAATGTCTTCACTACACCAAGATGTCCATTAAGACTTGCAATGTACAATGGTATCCGACCATCCTGCAATACAAATGTCATCATAACCAGAGGTGTGGGTAGACCAATTTTCACTGTACAACTTGGTCTCCCTGGACAATGGTTGTGTGCAAAGTAGTAATTGTACAATACACTGTATACTAAATTGCTTACAACATTTGTTGTTTTCATGTCAAAGTACATGTAGTATGGTCTTGCTTAATTCATTAAACTCACTCTTTTCCCTCTCACATGCTCATCATGGAGGGGATCCATTTTGGACTGGCAGTTGGGCCACTGTGTAAATTGGACTGCCCTTGTACATGCACATATGTAATCGTTTCTGTGAAAAGGGACCTAGCGCATAAATTATAAAATTTCCAGTACGTGCAATAGAAATGTAATGCTTGTGTTGAAATGTTTGGCTAATAAGAACTTTACGCCTTATAACTCCATTACAGATCCTCCAATTCTCAGTGCATAAGAAGTAATGTGTAGAGGACATTTTAGACTTTAAGAATGTCAAACAAAATTAAAAACATGCGTTAGGTCACTTTTCGCGGAAACAATCCCATATCAGGTTGCATGCGCACTTGACACATTATAGCACCAGACCTACTAGCATAAAGTTTCCCTATGAAGGTCCCAGGTGATCACACTGACTTTATTCTGCTTCAGTGCCATTGTACAGTATTATGATTTAATCGTACAAGTACATAAAAACTTGGGAATACCCGCACATATGTGATACATGTAGTTCATATCATTAAATCTACTTAGTAGTACTTACATCAGATCTTGCTATGTTCACATCAGCACCTGCTCCCAACAATGTCTGTACGACATCATGATGACCTTTCTCACTCGCCACATACAATGGAGTTGTGTTGGTCTGGTAAAGGAGTGAAGGAACAAAACAGAGCAAACATACACTTGGCATACAACTCCATCACCATGTACAAGAACATGTATAGCAATACATGTATGCAAGGGAGAACAGTGTGAGTGAAAGAAGGGAAAAGAGATGGGGAGGAGATGGGGTGGGGGAGGGAAAAGGACATGGTATCAGGACCCACGCTAATAGGTCCTACATGTATGTAGGGTTGGCTCCGTGTAACAGGCAATAGGAACATCATACAAAGACCAAATAAATATCAAATTGTAGCATTTTACATCCAAACACTTCTTTAATATAACATATGCAAAGTATGGACATGTGTAAAATCTGTAAAGTGCTAGCAAAGTATTACATCATTGCAGGTTCCGGAAGAGTAAAGGCATGAACAAGCTATCATATACATACATGTACCATACATGTTTACAATGGTACTGAATACATACATGGCCACCTACCTTATAGACTTGATTGATATTAGCTCCAGCCTCCAATAGTGTCTTCACTACATCAAGATGTCCATTACAACTTGCTGCGTACAATGGATTGCAACCATCCTGTAATACAACTGTCATCACAACGAGAGACTAGACACTGAAAAGTGCAACAAATTTTCACTACCAAAATTTGGGTCATTATGATTGCAAAAATAATGTACAATGTACACAACTTACCCTACATGCAGGGATATATTTCATTTGGACATTGGACAAAGCTGTGTGTGAATGTGGTCCAGCTTGTGAAGTGTCTGCATTCATTAATTACATCTAGCTTAGAAGTTAGCACCAATTATTTTCTGTACAATGCACTCATCAAAGAAGAGATCTAAGAGGACAGGCAATTGTGTCTGCTGGCTACACTTGATCCGTCTACATAGGACTGTGAAGCACTAGTGGTGTACTTAATTTTGGATCACATGCTGAGCTGTTGGTAAATATAACTGCTATGCCCACATGTGTCATAGAGTTTATAAATCATATCACTTACATCAGATCTTGCTTTATTCACTTTAGCCCCTGCTCCCAACAACCTCTTCACTCTATCATAATCACCCTTCTCACTCGCCACATACAGTTGAGATGCTTTGTTCTGTTAAGGAGTGAAGGAACAAACTAAAAAACATACACGTTTCACATACAGAGAGTTGGGGTGGGACTGATGCCATATTATTCATCCATACATGGTGATAATTGGGTGACAACCTTTTCATGTATGGTGAAAATGGATGACCCCCCCCCCCCCCCCCCCCCCCCCCCCCCCCCCCCCCCCCCCCCCCCCCCCCCCCCCCCCCCCCCCCCCCCCCCCCCCCCCCCCCCCCCCCCCCCCCCCCGTTTCTACGCCTCTGAATAACCACCTCCGTGTACATTATACATTATAGCAATATACAGGAAACAACAGGATTAATGAAAGATGGAAAGAGAGATGGGACCACACACAAGTACTCGTCATTGCAGATCAATCACGTGTGCACACACGTTTGCATCGCCGCCATCAATTCATCCACTTCATTTGGGCAGAGATAATATATAGAGGGATTGGAAACGGGGCCAATCAACACTAATCAACGCGCGCAATCCTCAAACGAATCCTTACAAGCGGTACGAATACGTGTGTAGCACTTAGAATTTTTTTACAACAGACACATAATATGGACTAAATCGTTTATCTCAGGCCTTTAGATTTCTGTGTGGTTTTTTGCTGTGCAACCTTCATCTTTTCTACCCACGCACTGGCATAAGAAAAACCCGTTGTCAATGGAGTTGAGCAGTATTGGTAGTTCACTCAGCAACAAACAATTATGAGTACTAAACTGCCTGTGTGTAGTGTGAACAGACCACTGCATGTCACTGTTGATTACCAGACACATTGCAATTACTGCTGCATGATTCCTTTGCTCTAGATATCAACTTCGACGATATAGAAAAGGACTGGGATCCATCAGATATGATAGGCACCCAGGATGGAGGGAGTGTGACCATTGATATTCTCTCACTCAGCATGTTCAATGATTGTACAGCCACCAGTGAAATGGGACAAGAGGAAGGAGACACAGAGTGATTTCACTACTGTATGATCTGAAGCTTGGTCATGACCATGGTCAGGAGCTTTAGAAGGTTGCGCAAATATGACCTCTGGAACAGGCAAGGACAAGGATAGGCCTTCTGTAACAGGCACATATTGAGCGCGAGGTATTGCCACGACCAACCCCCCCCCCCCTTTTCTCCGCGTTTTTAATGTGCCGAAGAAATTTACAGAACGATTGGGACGTGGTTTATCTTTAAAAGCATGTGATGGGCACACAACCAACATAGCTCTACCATAATAATATATTAAAACCAGCACCATCGTAACAAAAAGCCGTGGCTCCCCCAGAGAGTAAGGGTACCCAAAACATCATAGCGAGGTTTCTGAAGATACTATAAGCAAACACCATAGCGATGGGCACATACTAGACTATGACCAGTAAATACACAAATAATGACGTGGACAGTTTATATAGATCGACGGATTCTCCCCCCAAAGTAAAAAAAATTTTTTTTTTTTTTTTTGATGGCGCAAAATCGAATCTATAAGTATTCAATGAATCTTTAGTCGATCGTCGATCGACTACTTTCTTTAAACTTGAGAAAGCATGTTTCATTACCTTGTGACATTCAAGACTTCAATTCAAGCCTACAATTCCGCCCCCTTTTTTGGTCAACGTAGGTGCGTGCAAGGATAGGGGCGCGCTAAAATTGCTAAAGTCTATGGCGCACGTGATTCGTTTCCAATCCCTCTAGATATTATCTCTGATTTGGGGTTTCGAGTTATCCATACAAGTATCATCAATGCACTGGAAATCGTAGTCACTTACTTGCGCCATGCCTCTGTGCCTCAGATTCTGTACTACAACACACTCAGAAAAAATCTCAGATAAAAATGGCGACGCATATTTACTCACGTGACTGCACGTACGGAGGGAGCCACGCCTGATGGTCTGGTGGGAGGAGCTAATGTGACGCGGCAATTACAAAGACATGTAATTAGGCCGCTGCATGAGTAAGGCCGCCTAAGCCTTTTGTGGCTAGACATTGGGTGTATAATTATACATGTGTAATGCCGTAAATAGGCTTGTTTCAATAACGTTTTGAACAAGCCGTTGTTACTGTTTGATAGATGCTAAAGCACTATATTATTGTAATCCTATTTGAAATGCAGCCGGATTTTACAGCTCTACAGTTTACATGTAAGTTGAGAGTACGAAGCGCAGACAAATTCCGGCAGTATGGTGAATGCATTTTAAGCCCCCAAAAAATAATTTTCCGATTGCGTCAATGGATAGGTTGGGAGATTATAATGATGTGGGATCAATTCCGTGAAAAGAGACCTAGTGCATATTACAAATATGCCTGACGTTTAAATCACCGGCTATAACTTCGGAAGGGTAAATGCTATCGACTTTCCATTTTCAACACATCATAACACACCATCTCTGTATGTGAATGTGAGTGTATATTTTCGTGTCTTACACAAGCTCCGTGACGATGTTATGAGACCTGATTACCCATGGGGTTCGAAACTGCCATATCTTCAGGTAGGAACGTTCAAGTTGTTTCAAACTCAGTATGTAGGTAGAGGGGTCCTTACGCTATTGAGTTTTTCAGTTCGTTAATTTTTAAGTTATCCGTTACGCGGAGATACAGCTGTGCAAAGTTAAAGCACTTTCCAGCTCGATGAACGCCATTATTGTAAGCAACCCCGCGCGCGAGCGCGTTCCATTCTCCCAATGAACAATAAATTTCGATAACTTCTTTGTTCCGCCCATTCTTCGCCTAAAATTAAGCTAGGCGTTCGCAACAATTTTGCCTCACCCAGGCAGCGAGTTTATACCGGTGAATTAGTGGCAGTATTCAACATGGCGTGAGTAAGGCTATTGCTACGCACTTGCATCATCCTCTAGTCATGTAATAAAGCTTCCAATTTGCTATTAGTATAGCCCTTGCTAAAATTCTTGTCACGCCCACTCAGTTACGAATGCAATGACATCGGTCTTATTTTTTACAATTTTCAGCTCACGCATAGTACATGAACATGCACACATGCTGGCTCACACAGCCTTATGCACTTGTGCACACACTTGCATTGTTGTGTACATAAACCTGTACTCCATCGTATGACATATTCTTATATGCATAAGTACACATTGACACCCTCACTCACGTACAGTACTATAGGTGGCACATGATGATACACTCTCACACCACACTTTGTCACATGCACAGGATCTACATGTATTCCATTTAACTGTGTGCACTTTTGAGAGGGTTTATGTACTGAGCTTCTGTACCTCTCTTAGTTATTCACCTGCATTGTTGTTGAAGCAGTCCTTACAGCAACTCCCTCACATGTGTAGCTTACATGCAGCATCCCATAGGATGGATGACTGTACATGCATCGTGTGCTCATAGGATTGGTCCTCTATTTGTGCATACCATTCCCATAGGGTTGGTCCTTTGTACACACAGGTACCTTGTGTCCCTTTAGGATTGTTCATTTGTGCATGCATTGTGTCCCCATAGGCCCATACAGTTGGTCCTTTGTATGTAAATGTAGTCCCTTATATTGATTCTCAGTTTCTCATTGGATTGGTCGATCCTTTGTGCTTGCATACACTGTACATCGTGTCCCCATACCATTGTATACATGCATGTGGCAAAGAATAATTACCACAACATGCCGACATATTCCTATGCACTCACCACATAATCTTTCTTTAGTGGAGAAGTGTGTAATAAAGCTTTCTTATTTGGCACAACCCCCCATCATTCTTTATGCCTCAGCTATTGCGGCTTATGCTGACTTCAAGTCTCTTTTTGCCCACACCATATAGAGTGCGTGATCATACCCTCATACTGGTTCACACACCCCTATGCATGCGTATACGTTGTGCATATGGCACTGTATAATTCTTGAGTACATCACTGCACACACACACATGACGCGGGAAAAGCGAGGGCTTCAATGTATTGGACAGATTTGCTTCCCAGGGAAAAACATGTTGATGTAAATTCACTGTTGGTAACAAAGTGATCTATAGGACATCTTTTTTTATTTATTTTTTATTTTATAAACAGAATGATATGCATGGCTCTCGAAATATTCTGACCCCCCCCCCCCCCCCCCCCCCCCCCCCCCCCCCTTTGCATCAATACTACCCTGGCTACTGTTATTGAGTGGTCGATCATTCAGCCCATCCGTCATCCTACCTTGAGAGAGCATTGAACAGCATCAAAACTTGTTGGGTGTAGCCAGACAGGGGACACTAAGGGCCAAACTACATTGAAGCTGTTTAAGCAGTGAGAAACTAGCTGTATTGTTATGGTGGTAATTATGGTGGCCAGGGCCGAAGGCCAGTTAGGGTTTAGGGTTCGCAACGCATCGAAGACAAACTCGAATCTGATCCCAATATCCAACCATCTTGTAAGAAAACGTTTTTAAATAAAAAGCCAAGACTTGTAGTAGTAGCATCTGAACCATAGTATTCCCCCAAAGCAATCTAAACCTACCTTCATTTGTTACATTCACATCATTTATGTAAGTCTGGGGACCCAAAAGGTGGTCCCAAGGTCTCCTACACCCTTAGTCTGGGGACCAGATACCTGGCAGTCTGGTCCCCAGACCCCCCCCCCCCCCTCTTTACCCCGGGCATGTGCATATGGATGCCAACAGTCTACAGAATTCGAACTCCAATCTTGTGTCAAGTTCGATTCGAATTCGAACGCTGCATATTTGAACTTGCATGCAGCAATTTTAAAACACTGATTCGATTCGTGCGGAGTACTAATTATTATTGAGTTACATTCGCAAAACACGAAATTTAACGTATTAATTTTTTGGGATGTTGACAATGACTGTTGGAGGAGGAAGGTAGCGGAACTAGCGGAAAAGTAGCGATTTTCGAGTTTGGTTAGCTGAATTAGCGGATTTTGTTACCATGCTTTTCTAGCTGAATTAGCTGTGAGTCCCATTCGTCACAGCTCTGCATGCAGTCATGTTGAAATTTGACAGCAGGGCCACATAATGTACTGGAACCATCCACATGTACATGTACAGCCATTGAGTATTCGTTGATGTTGAGTGAACTACATTTGACATCCTCCAATTCAAAACACACTACTGTAGAGGTAACAGTGGCACTGAAGGGGCGTTTGCAACCACAACTGATAGTACAATAGATTTGATATCACAACTCAATAATATTGTGGTGGTGATAATATTATCCATTTACAAACTCTTATCTTGATGGCTGCTGACAGGATACCACTGTGCATTCCCTGAAAAACAGATGCACATAAAAAGTTTGCCTTACAGATGTGTGCTCTTCTTACCTATGTGGCCTCAATATTATACAGATCATTGAAAAGTTTGCTCCGTTGTCTGCTGCTTCTGATCCTGTTTCAGGTCATGCTGAATCTGTGGTGTAAAGACAGAGCCTGCTTGCGACGGCTGAAGTCCACTGAGCTCATGAAGTGTCGACGATGAACTTATTCAAGTGTTGTAAAGGGTCTTTGAACTCGATTCATGCATTGTACTTGTCTCGTGTTGTTTACCCCTGTGTATATATAAGGGGGGCATGTAATGTTCTAAAGGGTGAAATAAGCTCGGTTCATCTATACTGTGTTGTTGCAGGAAATTACGTACTGCGAGTGATAGGGGGCCGTGACATATGGTGGCAGCGGTGGGATCCATTCGTGACAGTTGTTCAGGGAGACCCATGGATCCCGGAAGAGCGTACGCGCGTCGTGACTGCGCAGGTGTGAGGCTGAGGTGGACCTGGAGAAACGGAAGGCTTGCAGCTAATCCAAAAGTGGTAGACCTGAGGGTAGCCGGCTGGAGTGTGTGTCTAGCGGTACCCAAGAATGGAGAACCTGAGGGTGGCGGTGTCGTTCCGATGCTAGGAGGACCTGCAGAAGTTTCCTGTGAGCCATCACGGACGGAGCGTGTGAGAGATCAGAATGGAAAGATGGAGCTAGCGGAGTATGTCTGAAGGGGAGAAGGCGGAAAGATAAGCAAAGGCAGGAAGGAACGGTCGACAAAGAAATAGTGTTTGTCGCAGGAGAAGAGAGGAGTGTGAGAGACCAGAGGTCTCTCTGATGTCATAAGTTCACACGGGGTCATATTATAAACGTGTCGAACTCGTGAATGGAAGAACATTTAGTAGGCTTGTCTATGTGTATATATTGGTGTGAACTGTGTATGTTCGGGGGGGTCTGGTGACAAGATTAAGTGGCTAGCAGGTGGAACAACGTGAGCAGAGCAGCGCTAGCGGCGGGGCGCGCAAGCTGTAGCTAGTTCGGTCCGTTACACTGCTACATCCTGAATGTCAAAACAGCAACATCCAGTTTACTATATTCACTGTAATTTGAGCATGTGACTTGCTGGGGCCTGTCTAGCATGGAATTCCCCTTTCACTTTGGCTAGCCCAGGTTGGTCTAGTGGCCCAACTAGCACCTCCAGCATGCAACTAGTGTATGTGGGGGTGGAGGGGGAGGAGCCTGTGCTCATGCCTCTCGCAAGCACAAGTCCTAAGGGTACTCTGCCTTAGTCTTGGTCCCAGACCCAGTCCACCATAGCAGCAGATGGATTATATCACTGCTACGTTCGACCTAGTTTGAGTGTAGTGGTGATGTATTCCACCTGGTGCTGTAGTGAACTTAGCCTGGGATACATACAACTCCTGCTTGGCCCCTTCTTGTCCATGGCTATAGGTCAAAATCACAAAGCATGGCATTGAGTTTATAGGTATGTAACAGGACATCTATGTACTGCATGTACAGTATTTTCACACCAATTGTTTGAGACCATATTCACTATACTTCACAAATGTAATGGTTTCCTTTTATAGGAGGAGTTTGCGTATTAAAGGAGCTTTGGAACCCAAACTTTCAACAGGCCATGCGGCTGAAATGACTGCATAAATTAAAAATGGCGGCATTATAATATTTACGTATGGGTCTTGGCAACAACTGTGAACAAGAGTTCTTCACACATCTTGAGTTGCATATCATTACATACAAACTTTGTTAATAGTTTGTTGCAACTACGCACATGCACAGCTTGATGTTAATAACACTAAGTTAAAAAACTATCAATCACTTGCTCTCTTGTAATGGCGACCTCAACGTCAGACGACAGTCACTCTCGGGATCGGTTCAGATTTCACCTAAACATATCCCTTTCCTCTCAACAGGAAAAGGAATCATTTGAGAGTAGGTTTGAAGCAGCCATGGTCCTCGTTGTACCTGGTGTCAAGCGGAATGCTACTACTGTCAGCCTGTTGAATGTGTTGTTAGACCGTGTATTGACACAACCTGAGAGTATACCAGCATCAAGGATATCCAGTTCTGGAAATGAAATGATCTTGGACTCTGCAGGTTCGTTAGATACTATAGTATGTATTGTTCGAAAAAAATTTAACAAAAAAAATTTAACATCATTGTGTTTCCTTCATGAACAGGGGGTCTATACAGGAGACAAAGAACCCAGGACCTCTTCGTAGTTGAATAAAAGGCCTTCATGAGTCTTTGTTCGGGGCTTGTCCAGCAGTGTGGCTGTCCATCAAACCCTTCTTGGACATTAGCATCTTTCATGAAGGTCTGCATCAGTACCAGGTAACTCATTCTGTTTTCCTGTGTAATACTCCTCTAGTACTCACTAGAAGGGGCATGTAGCTAGGGTCCAGTTTGTTTGCTCATGCTGCAAGCAGCCACGTACCTGGGCTAGCTCCAGAGCGCTGTCTGGTCATTACTTTGCTAATCAGAAGTACATGTACGAGTACCATTTGGATTTTGTACTGAATGATCAAAACAAATGTCATTCTTGTTACAGACTTGTCCATGCTTTCACCTGTGCTGGCATGTTACCACGCCACTACATGAATTTCTGCTCATTTGCTGGCGATATGAAGCAACGAAACATCCACTCGGGTAGGTGCTGAGATCATTGATGCATATTATATATACAAGTAAATAAAAACATTCTCTAACGAGAAAGTTGGTGGGCATATAGGATTGACAATGTTGGTGTAAAAAGCACGGAAACAAGTGTGACAGAAATGTTACTGGAAAATTGAAATAGGCCTATATTTAGCCCATTTTCTCAGGCATGCGCTGCCTAAATGTGACTGGGCTAAATATAGGCCTATTTCAATTTTCCAGTAACATTTCTGTCACACTTGTTTCCGTGCTTTTTACACCAACATTGTCAATCCTATATGCCCACCAACTTTCTTGTTAGAGAATGTTTTTATTTACTTGTTTCATAAGTTTTTCTTTCTCCGTGTCAAAGAACTTATAAACGCTTTATTTTTACAATACGACTTTAATAATGAAAAGTAATAAATTAACAAACACATAATTAATTAAAAATGGTACGTATAATTGTTTTTAATATAATTAATTATTTTGCCGCCTCCTCAGCTTCTTCTCCCTCCTCTTCCTCTTCTCCCCCCCCCCCCCCCCCCCCCCTTCCCGCCTTGGGTATGGCCATGCGGGTGGCGGGGGCAGGAAAAAAGGCGGGGGCAGCAGTGGCGGGGGCAGAACTGGTACTGGCGGTGGGAGGGGCGCTGCTGGTGGTGGTGGGACTAGCTCTGGGGGAAGGGGGGGGGGGGGGGGGGGGGGGGGGGCAGCGCTGCTGCTGGCCATGGTGGTGGGGCTAGCGCTGGCGGGGGCAGCGTTGCTGCTGATGGTGGGGCTAGCGTTGGCGGGGGCAGCGCTGCTGCTGGTGGTGGGGCTAGCGCTGGCGGGGGCAGCACTGCTGCTGGTGGTGGGGCCAGCGTTGGCGGGGGCCAGCGTTGGCGGGGGCAGCGCGCTGCTGCTGGTGGTGGGGCTAGCGCTGGCGGGGGCAGCGCTGCTGCTGGTGGTGGGGCTAGCGCTGGCGGGGGCAGCGCTGCTGCTGGTGGTGGGGCTAGCGCTGGCGGGGGCAGAAGTTGTGATGAAGGAGGATGTATGTGCTTCCTCGACCTCCTCTCCTTCAGAGTCATCAAAAAATTCTTTCCCGACTTCTTCAGCCATCTACGTGACAGAGTATTGAAACAACTTGTAAAAAATTTAGTATTTACCTTTGAATTTTTTTCAAGAGAGAAATGTGCTGTTCTACGGGTCGTTGGTTTTACCTTATCCCTGTCCTTTATTTCTTCTGCCACTACACACCTACCATTAAGGTCTACTGAAATGGCTCCATGCTGTTTTGTGTGAGTGTACGAATTATCAAAGAAGTAAGGTTCAGCCCCAGCAGTATGAAACCTATGCCCGACTAAAATATCACTCTCTTGCAACTTCTTTGCATTAACCTTACGGATAGCTTTTAGCAGTGACCTTGCCTGTGATCTTCGTACACTGAGTGCTTTAGCAAGTAATGCATCTGCACTAATCTTACTTACTGCTGCATGGGCAGATCTTGTAACAACCTTTTGAGCTAGCAATGGATGGCTATTGCAAAAAGCATTGTTTACTTCACTCAGAAGCTCACTATCCCTAAGAATTGCTTTTTCAAGCCTCACTCCATACTCTGCTAGTGTGCGAGAGTTGGGCTCAAACAGGGAGTAACTATATGGGAGAAGATAGGGTTGCAGTACTTTTATTTTACCATACATTATGCCTTATACATGTATCAAAACATTTCACCAATTGCGCATTACATGAATTATTTCATTTTCATGCAACTCAATTTTGGGTAACACTTCTGTACACACGTGTAGTGGACCTTTAAAACAACAAAGATTGACCCTTTACATGAACATGGGGGAACTTTTACTTGTGGGAAGCCTTACTGTACATCTGATAACAATTAAACACAGCTGCAGCAAGGGGTGGATGCGCATGACTGACTTGTACTATACACACGTGTGTATAGTCCTTTCTTTCAACATCAGATAACTAATGTACAATGTAACAGACACAGATGCATGCACAAATAACCTTTTGTACAAACATTGACCTTTACCAGGGAACTGGGAAGCCTTACTGTACATCTGATAATATGCATGCAAGCTTACAAGAAATGTGTTAATGTGTGCATGACAGGAAGCCATGAGCAACTTACATTAGCACGTAAGAAAGCTGCCCTTAGACTTTAAATGCTACATACAGCATGCTATTCATAACATACACAGCCAAATTGTTACAATCTGTAGCAGGAATGATATATATATCAATATGCATCAGATTGATAGTCAATATGCCTCAGATATGATAGGCAGCCACTATCTGATACAGATTCTTCTGACAATGTGACACAGACTGAAGCTACATTATGGTTCATATATTCAACAATCCGTAGCAGAATGATTGACATACTTCTAACATATTGAATACATGCTGTAACAGTTATGAGTAATATTCTTATTTGGAATAATGCACTATCTAGGGGCTTCACCAAACATTATTCAATTATTTTTCACGAAGCGCATGACGAATATACAAATAAGTAGGCGTCTCTTCTGCTCCAGGTCCCGCATTGTACGTGCATGAAAGAATTTGTAATCTATGGGGTGGGGCATTCCAATCGTAAAATTTCCCCTCCCCTCTTCATCCTGTGCCCGCACTGGGAGGAGTGGGAGAGGCGGTGCAAAGATACTCGATGTATAAAATATTATGGCATACGGATGATATATAAGATATAAAAGATGATAAATGATGAAGTCATGACAGATGATGTGAACACTATCGACAGCAAGGCTAAGAGATGATATATAAGATATAAAAGTTGCAGCTGATATATGGGATGATAAATGATGAAGTCTTGACCGATGATGTGAACAGTGTGTCGACAGCAAGGCTAAGATTAATAAGGGTCACCATGTACATCTTCTGGAAGTGGTGATAGGTGTGAGTACTCAGCAGGGCCAACAATGGAATCCTCTTCCTGCAGGGCTGCTGCTAGTTCTTCATCGCTAGGCTTTCCAGTGGTATAGTTCATATTGAGCCACTGCTGGAAGCCCTTGTATGTGTTGTGCTTGCTAGTCAGAACAGTTCGACAGTATTTACGCTGCATTTAGGAGAGATTATGTATGCCCGCCCTACACATGGTAAAATATGCACTCAAACAGCAAAACTTACGAAAATGGCAACATGCGAAGGGAAACTGGTAATCACATCCCTGTTCACCTTTAATACTGGTAAAAATTTTTCAACAAAAGCTTCACACTTCAGATTAGTATAAAGCTGGCATGGTGCTACTCCAAAAACCTTGTTGATGATTATATATAAATTATTTGCATTAATACACAGCCAAAAAACATACTCGTCTTCGTTCTTCAGCACGCAGCTCACCCAATCTGGTTTTCACAAACGCCACAGCTGCATTCATTTTATACCTCTTGCTTATTTGTCCCCTCAGCACCTTGTGTACAATATTCTGTGAGCACGGGTGGTTTGGTATCTCGAGGACGTGCATACAAAGCGCTACAGTGTACATGCACTCACGAGTATGCTTTTGTGTTCGGGCAGCCTGTCAACAGTAGCGCAAAATAGTGCACCCGTTTCTTGGAGCAAGTCGTTCTGTGAAAAACATATAGTATGCCTTGGTTTTTCAATCATGTTGCACAACAATGTTTACCTTGTATCCACTTTTTTCGATTGAATAAGATGATTGCAAAAATTCTTCAAGTGCGTCAGACTGCCGCTTTTGCTCTGCTTGAATGGCATTCATTGTTGCCATAATCCTGTCGAGAGACCCTTGCAATTGATGTGGAGGTGGTGGGATAGTTGGTGGCCTTGGAACTGCTGGAGCTGGAGGATTCATTGGCAATGTCATCCTTGATGATTCTGAAGTACTTCCACGAGGAGCATCATTTTGGAGCCTCTCGATGTTACAACGGTTGGACATATTGAATTCCAATGCGACACGTGGCACATTTAATTAATTCAAATTTTATTTGGAGCCAAGCACAACAACATGTCAAAGCGTAAGTATTTGCATTCGTGGCAATCACTAAGAGTAGATAAACTGGCTTAAGGACTAAGGGAAGGCATTCAATTGCTCCCGTAAAGGATGGGAAAACATGCACCGCTGGCCGCGGGTCGGGCGGTAACATGTTTATGGTGTGGGGATCGAAGCAAAACTTAACTTATGTTTACTTTGATCACCCATTTAGGTTTTCGTTGTGAACCTTGCGCCTTGAGTTTCTTGTACCCATCGAAGTATAAAAAGCATCTTGAAAGTATCTCTCATCAAAGAAGAGTAGAAGAGTCGCGTATTTGGCAATCTACTTGTACATCTGATGCAGAACGAAGTCATGAGGTAGGCCTATTTTCTCTGTACATTTGTGTCACTTTATATCTACCTATTTGATAGTTTCCTGATGATGACCTTGTCACTGACAGCATACTGAGTGATGACGTTTGTGCTGAATTCTCTGATGATCATGAAGACGTTTTACATATGGATGATGGTGATGGTGATGATGGTGTGGATGATGGTGGTGATGGTGATGATGATGGTGCTTTCAGTCTGGAGGACCATTTTGAGGATCTTGATAGAGAAAATGTTGGTAGCTACAGCCCATTTCCATCAAAGCTATTTGCATTACTCTTTATCTTAGTGAATTCTCCACATCCAATGGTGAGGGTACATTTTTTACAGTGTTTTTTATTTATATCTGTGTACATAGGGTGAAAAAAACCTCTCATTTGTGTGGTTTATTCTTAAGCAACTTGACATGACAGTTCCCAGTCTTGCCAGTGTTAAAGCTTTCAAACTACCAAACATGGAACCACCTATGCGGGTACAAAAACATGGGATAAATATTCAAAAATTACATGCTTTCATTTGTTCCAGCATGCTACTGCCGAAGGAATACCTTTTTACTCAATTTCATTGACATCTATAATACGTCAATGCCTAGGTCGTTTGGATGTTTCTACAAATCTGTTCAGGTATCCAGTGTGTGGCCAGAACTCATTCACGTAAGCCATTAATACTTACTGCTGTTGTGCACGAGTTATTTAAATTTCACGTTTTAGTGAGATATACCATGCACAAGCTTGGTGTAACAATCCACGTTTCCTTTCACCAATGGTTAAACTGCTTGATGGAACCTCAATATTTCTAAGAGATTGTGTGAGTTTTTTTCATCCTATACTTGGAATTGCCACTGGTGTTGTGACAAAATTCTTTTATAAGGTTAGGAAATGTATGGTTTAATAAAATGAGTAAATAGAATAAATACGTTCTGTAGGGGAATTGCAAGGATGTGCTTACTGAAATTGAACCACTTCTCAATGTTGAACAGTTCCAGCAAATGGTGCCCACAACTACAGTTACACATATGGCCCTAGACAGTGCAATATTGCATGAAAAGGCAGTTGTTACACTTGCTGATATTATTTGTTTAGCTACTCCTCCACGCCAAATTGTTCGAATGGCATCTACAGATTCAGGCTTTGTTAGAATGGATCTTGAGGTATGCTTTCTTGTATTGTGTTCAAGTATAAGTAATGTGTCTGTGTCCCTTAAAAAGGAAACAGCGGCTTACTTTTCTCAACATCCACTAAAAGTCAAGGCAGCTGGAAAAAGAATTCTAATGTTACCACTTATTCTTTTTAGCGATGACACCAGTGGTAACAAGTCAAAGAAGTGGCATAAATTTGAGTCTTGGTACCTTTCTTTGGCTGGGCTTCCACGTTCTCATAATACCCGACGCGATAACATCCATTTTGTGTGCTGCTCTGACAAAGTATCCCCCATTGATCTAGGAGGACCAATTGCACAAGAATTGACAATGTTAGAAACTGAAGGAACATTTGTGTTTGATGCGTTGTACCAGGAGATGGTCTTGGTGCTAGCTCCTTTACTGTGTATTGTCTGTGACAATCCACGAGCTTCTGAACTTTTGAACCACCTTGGGAGTGCAGCAATAAAGTTTTGCCGTATTTGTATGGTGAGTACAGTGTACCTGTGTGTGCATTGAATGTGTAATAAATTAAAGTCATAAATTTTATCTCAGACTAGCAGGACAGAAAGTCCTGATATGGTTTGTGTCAAGCGTACAAAGGCTATTGCATTACAACAGATAACAGATATCCTTGCACAACGTACTGAAAGTGAGAGAGTGGAACAAAGAAAAGCTGTTGGATTAAGAGAGGATGATAATCCACTTCTTACCATGCCTGCTGACCTCTACGAGTAAGGAAACTTCATTAGTATAGGTGTGTACTTGTATTTTTCTATACAGAAGCACACCTGTGGAAGTTTTGCACACATTATTGTTGGGGACGTGCAAGCACATTCTGAAAATACTAATGCCAAAGTTTTCAGCACAGCAGAAGAGAGAGATCCTTGCCAGAATAAGGGCATTCAACACATCCGGGTTTAATACTAAGATGTACGGCAATGTATGCCAGTACTATCAATCCTTTGTAGGTCGGGACTTCAAAGGATGGGCCCAGATGTGTTTATTTATACTGGGTCCATATTTGAATGAAGGAGACTCTGAAGTACTGCTTGCATTTACGAAGGTTAGTATCCTTATGAACATCTACATGTGTATAAGTTAAGCTTTGCAAATTTTCAATGCAGGTGTTTCAGATCACCTATTGCGACATCTTTAAAGCTTCATCTGCTGATTCATGCAGGAATGTTTGTCAAGCATTTGTTGATTCAGCCAAGCGTCACATGCCAACTCTACTAGATAAGCAAAAAACACACCTTCTCCTCCATCTTGTGGATTGCATGGTTCAGTTTGGTCCATCTTCAGCTTTCAGTGCAGAAAGGTATATTGAAGGTGTCATGAAATCTGTTTAGATAAATCTTTTCACAGATTTGAGTCGTTTAATGCCAATGTTCGGACATATAACATATTTGGCAACAGATTGGCTCCTAGTAGGGACATAGCTCAACGGTTTTCCACATTGCAACATTTGCGCTACATCTGTTCTGATGGTGTGGGTGCGAATGAAAGGTACACAGTGAATTTATATTCTTTAATTCCACATTGAATATTTCTAAATGTAGGTGTGGCATTGACCTAAAGCATATCTACTCAATGCCACTTGTGCAACACTTGCTATGTGGCACTTCTATGCAGGAAATATATGAGCACAGAGCAATTTACCAACAAGGAGCGCCTCGAAAGGTAAACAGCAAGTACTTGACTTGGATAGCCATATTTATATTCTATTCCAACTTAGGTGTCAAGGTGTTTAAGAACTTTGTCCACCTTGCGTCTTGTTTCTGTTGGAAGGCAAAAAACCACGCTAGACATTTTGTTGCAGTGTGGCATACACTATGATCTTGTGCTGGGATCCGTTACGCTAACAGAGCGCGTCACAGAATGTGGTGCAGTTATGTCACAGGAACGCAAACTTGTGAATTCTGGGGACTTCATAGAAGCTGTCACATCACAGTTTGAGGTAAGACTTGAAGAGATTTTTCCAACATACATTTTCACTCAAATTCAGATGCAGTATGGTATCTTGCTAGCTACGTTCAAGCGTAATGATGGCAGTGTTCACTGCCTTGTTCAAGGCTTTCAAAAACTGGAGACTACTGATGGGCAGGCCATTAAGAATTCATATGACTGCCCTCTTCTTGAACTTAGCCGAACAATCTTCTGTACTCCAAGCAGCAATGTCAGACGTGCAGTGTCACTTGTTCATGAATGCAGTGATTCGTGTGCGTTTCTGGAGACCACAGCAGTGGACAACGTTGAAAGAGAAGAGGTCTCAATCCAATCCAAACTGTTGTTCAAGCATGATTGGCAAAATTATCTGTATTGTTACAATGTTTATTGCGCACTCTAATTAGAAATCTATTCATTACATATATATAGATAACTACATAAACATTACCTTATTGGGAAAAATGTATTATAAGCACTATGCGAATAGCTATATAAACAATGCCTTATGAGGAACTCCTATATCTGATACGGTATGTAAGTCATTATGTAACATATTGATACAAAAAACCGCTACAGGAAGTATGAACAATTTGCGCCAGATTGTTACTCTACATACTTTGGTACATATTGATATCATACTTTGTATCATATTGATATCATATTTGGATCATATTGTATACATTTTGAGTCAGGAATTGCAATTTGGCTGTGTACCTTTGGGTGGTAGTGGTAGTTCTACGACCCTTCCAATACCAATACCGACTCCTTCTAGCTGCCTTAATGGTAGCTGAATTGCCCCTGTATATCCGCCTATTAGCAGCACGGTTCTCCTCGACGCCCTCTTGATATCGCTGCCTTTTAGCAGCACGGTTCTCCTCGACGCCCTCTTGATATCGCTGCCTTTTAGCAGCACGGTTCTCCTCGACGCCCTCTTGATATCGCTGCCTTTTAGCAGCACGCTTAGATACAGCATTTGCGTTGTAGGTGTCGCGTACAGAGGCCTTCTTCTTTTCAGGGTCGGCCTTGTAGGTGTCGCGTACAGAGGCCTTCTTCTTTTCTGGGTCGGCCTTGTAGGTGTCGCGTACAGAGGCCTTCTTCTTTTCAGGGTCGGCCTTGTAGTAGTCTCGTCCCCAGACCCAGATTCCCTGCGGGTGGATTACATCACCGCTACGTGGAAACGTAGCGGTGATGTAATCCACCCGCAGCTGTTGGGAATCTGGGTCTGGGGACGAGACTAGCCTTGTAGCGCTCTCGGGCTTTAGCCTTGTTCTCTTGTGATAAAATATCTTCTCGTTTTTGGAGGTATTCCGCTCGTTGCTTACATCTCTTCTTTCGATTACGCGAAGGCATTAAAAAAAAAACAATTTCACTAACAAAAGTAAGTAATGACTAAACTGCGATAGGAACACCAAATAAATTTAGTGCAGGTTGGAGCATTTATACTGTATAACATTATTAAATACATCATTATTTAAAATTAATTCCTATATTATGCTTGCTACTTTTGGTAGATGTGATATGCATCTATATGACCTTAAGGGGCACCGTGCCGGTAAATTCTGAAGAGATTGGTACTATTGTCGTTCTTTAAAACCGTTCGTAGCTCGAGTTATACCTTCCTAAGGAAGAAGAAGACGACGACGACTATGAACAATTTTTTTGGGAATGGGCACGGGAAGCAGGTTTTTTGTTTGTCGGGAAGCGCATAGTTTAATGACATGAAACTCGCATGAAAACGTAGATCTTGGTGTTGTCGTTCGATTGCTGCACGAGATAAGTGATCCGTTTCTCCGTTGTCCTTCCCGACGCGATTTAAAAATTTTAATGACATTCATCATTCCTCAATCAATCCTATATTGAACCTGCTGACGCAGGTTCAGATAATGTATAACTAATCCATGTTCATTCAGCACATGGTAGCTCAGACAAGAGAGATGGCATGTACTAAGATAGTCTTGCCACAGGTTATTGCCCAAGGTTTGCTTATGTCTCCTAACTCTTTACAATTTCACATATATTTTCACTCTAATGAAAGATTGAACATCACAGAGGTAGCTCATGACTACCAGTGTACTATAAAGCAGTATGTAGAGGGACTCTGGATGGTCAATTCCTACGACACATGGCATGGTATGGTATCTATTTCTTTTTAGTGTGTAGTATTTTGAGTTAGTGTAGGCACGAAGAATGTGGCAAAGCAAAAGATGCACCAAAGTGCACCTGTATTGGTGGTGCATGAGGAACTGTGGTGGCAAACCTGACCATCAACGTGCTATGATTATGAACATTACCAAGTACTTTCAGGTTTTTGTGTCTGTGTGTGTGTGTGTGTGTGTGTGTGTGTCTGTGGATGTGTGTGTCTGTGGATGTGTGTGTTCGTCTGTGTGCATGTATGTGAATGTGAGTGTGTGTGTATGTTTGTCTGCGTGTGCTGTATGTATCTTTGTGTGTATGTGACAATGTATGTGTATATGTGAACGCATATGTTTGTGTGTGTGCTTGTTTGTGTGGGTATGTGTGGGTATCTGTGTGTGGGTGTTTGTGTGTCTGGGTTTGCCTGTCTGTGTGTGTATCTGTGTGTATGTTTGTGTGTGTATTGGGTGATTGCATCCCATGTGTGATAAACCTACTTTCAGGTTTGTGCGTTTGTGTATGTGTGTGTGTGCATGCGTGTGTGTGTGTGTGTATGTGTGTGCATGTCTGTGTGTGCATGTCTGTGTGCATGTGTGTGTGTGTGCATGTGTGTGTGTATGTGTGTGTGTGCATGTCTGTGTGTATCTCTGTGTGTGCCTGTTATTGTGTGTGTCATGCCTGTGTATGTGTGTGTGTTCGTCTGTGTGCATGTCTGTATGTCTGTCTGTACTATGTGTATCTGTGTGTGTCTGTGCATGTGTGTGTTCATGTGTACATGTGTGAGAATGTGAGTGTGTGCCTGTATGTTAGTCGTGTGTGCGCTGTATGTACATGTATGTTTGTGTGTATGTGTGAACGCGTACGTTTGTGTGTGTGTATGTTTATATGTGTGTATGAGAATGCACATGCACATGTAATGTGTTCATGTATCTACATATGTCTGTGTATTCATGTGTGTACATGTATGTGTTGTGTCTGTTTAGGGTCACTGCATTTCTGTATATTGGGTAATATGCATACCTTTTCAGGGTGATCACCACAGTTGCAATTCAGAGATTGTATCTGTGTGTGTGTGGGGGGGGGTTTGTGTATCTGTGTGGGTGTGTTTGTGTGTGTATTGGGTGGTTGCATCCCATGTGTGATAAACCTATCTTACATGTGATATGCATTTATGCATTCCTGTCGCAATTCAGGGTGATCACCACAGCTGCTTTTCGGGAGAGTCCCTGTCGGCAGCCAGGTTACGTTCCAAAGAGGAAGCCTCACTATGCATGCAGCCATAAAAGCATATGAGGGTGCACTAAAAAACCCTCATCTACAAAGCAGCTGATTCATTCCATCTTGTATGCAACATGGACAATACATATCATGTTCATGTATATATATTTGTTCTTCCAGTGCTGAGACACCTACTGGGTGGAGTCGTTTAACCACCAGCTTCTCACCTACCTGCCCAAGAGGATCCACTTCCACACCAAGACATTTGAAATGCGTATGACCTTGGCTGTGATGGATTGGATGAGTGCTCTACTTGTAATGTATACGTGATTGAATAACATAACCAGAATGAAAGCTCTCAACTGGTGGCCACAAGTCATCATGAATACACCAATGTTCGCCGACCAGAACATACAATGTGTTGGTCAAGAAAACATATTGTTTTGTACAGAACATCTGGAGTAAGTACATGTACATTCTCAACATCTCCTCTCTGACAGTAGTGATAGCAACTAATCTTCATAAGATATATACTTTGTAGTATACTGCAGGCTGACGAAGGTGATGATGAGATGGTGTTACCTGATGATACCGCCATGGGTGATGGAGAGTTGTGGACAGTGATGGTGAAGACTATGTATTTTCAGAGGGTGATGAGGAGGACGATGACTGAAGATATCTCTGTACGTGATTCCCAAACATGATGTCCAGATCTTATTACCAGCCACAGGTCTCACTTACTGAATTGATGGTGCAATATATCATGTCCTTACTACAAAACAGTTCTTTTTAGAAACTACCATTTATCTCTGGAGATTTACTTTGTGCTACAATCCAATAGCTGGTAATGTGGTCAGTCAGTACTGCAGTCAAAGCATGGAGATGTGGTTTTAGATAATCAGTGAATGTTGCTGGAATCAGGGCTTCAAAACTTTATCCTCATCATCTTTGTATATCATTTTTATTGATATGCTGAAGTGCAGTTACAAGGTCTTACAACACAAACTATAACACAAACCATGCATGGGTCTAACACAAACCAAACCAGTACAAGTGATTGACTGTACTAGTGCTCATTTGGCCGAATAGAAAAGACACGAAAATGAAACCAAAGGTACGGGAACGATGACAATCCAGCCATGGAAGACATCAAAATTTGGCACTCTAACCTATACCTAGGTGTCGTTTTGTGGACGTAGCTAGGTACATGTGACCTTAGGAGCCACGCTCACCTTTCAAAGGTAAAAGCTCACAGCGCTTATAGCAGTGATCAGTATATGAAACATGCACTACTCGGTTTCGAGAACAATGGTACAAACGTACATCAGCTGTACATGTACTGGAACTGTAAAGCACACCATCTAGCATGCAGTGCAATCAAGAATCCTAAGAGCACAAAAAACTTCGCCATGCTCGAGGATGTTGAGTTCATGCGTTTCCAGTTGGAACCAATTGCCTTATACACACGTATTTTCACATCGATCGGAGTGCGTGTGCTGCGTACATGTACTGCGCTACTATTTATGTCGCGTCTCCTCCTTTAAGCCTATCAGATGTCACCTTCTTCCCCCACCTTCCCCCCTTTCACAATGTGTGTCCTAGCCTGGAGATGTTCTTTCATTTGCTAGATCAAAATGTAATGCACACTCCCCTTCAATTGCCCCTGGTTATCTCACCATCCCACAACCATCCCTCTCCTCTCTCCACCATCCCATCACAACCAACCCTCCCCATCACACCAACCTAACTCACACTCTCATTCTAACCTCCAGCAGGTTCCAGAACCAAATCTTGCCATCCTCTGCTCCACACCCCTACCTAGGGATAGACCATATCACACATCACACATCTCCTCACAGATACTAGTGTACACAAAGCCATAATGCATGCACATGTGCACTAAAACCACTCATGTACACCTCCCATATGTACACACACACATACACACACTCTTCCTCTCTCTTACTCATTGAGCAGTTCTCCATTGTTCCTGTCCAGCAGTCTGATCTCATCCAGGAATGAAGCCAAAACACAGAGACCATCTCAAGAGAAAGACAAACTGGTCACTGGATCTGAGGGGATGGGAAAGAAAGACGAGAAATCCCCTTCAATGAAGAAGCAAGAGATAATGACATTCCCCATCAATGGGGAATGAGGGACTTCCCCTTTCAGTGATCTTATGTCCATAGTTTCTGTACCATTCTATACAAAGCCATGAGCCATGCACATGACCACTGATGATAGGCCATGAGCTATGCCCACACTTATGAATTCCACACTTATAGCTACACAACATGGCATGCATGGATGGACACACATGGCATCAGGAACGTGTTTGTCACATGCACCACATGTATCAAGCTGACTGCATGCTGTTTGGGGCTGGCCCCCTGATGAAAGTATTGTCTTAATGTTAGCAAAGAGGCTCCAAACAACGATGGACAGGAACCAAAGCATTATGTGCCCCCTGTTCTATGTGGGGTAGCATTGGGAGGGGGTAGGAAGGGTAAGTGGGAGGGGACAACACCTTGGTATCATCAACAGCACATCAAGGTCACTCCACACTGCATTACAGTGTGCATTGCTGTACAGGCCAAGTTGGGAGACTGCCTGCACATGGAATCCATCACAATTGAGCACTTCCCAACGTAAAGTGCACGCTGGTCATAAAGGCACTGCATGTACAGTCTCTACTGCCTAAAAAGTGATCACTTAAGGATTGTTTTGACCCTATTATGGAAGTGGCTGCAATACAAATGGGTGGTGTGAAGAGTGTAGAGTGTACATGTAAGTAGCATCAATTGGGACTGTCTAGATCTGCAACCAAGATGGAGAAGTGACCACCATACCCAGGTATGGTGGTCAACTGGGTGGTTCTCACCGGAGTATGGTGTATGGTGGTCACCTGGGTACGGTGGTCACCTGGGTGTGGTGGTCACCTGGGTGTGATGGTCCCCTGGGTATGGTGGTCACCTGGATATGGTGGTCACCTGGGTATGGTGGTCACCTGGGTATGGTGGTCACCTGGGTATGGTGGCCACCTAAGTGACCACCATAACCAAGTGATCACCACACCCACATTAAGGTTAGGTAGACTGTATTGGTCCTTCCATTCCCATCTTAGATGTACATCAAACCTTCTACCCCATGACCCTATTTACATGTGTATCCCACCACTATCTTACTACTATCACCTTGACACCCACTCCATGTCCCCATCCCCATCATCAACACCATGATGATCATTATCCTCACCATCACCATCATCATTCTCACCATTATCATAATCATCATCCTCACCATCACCATCACCTTCATCCTAAGGAATATTAAAACACACATGCACATGCACAAATATACTCATCAAACCAGGGCCATACGCAAGTATTGAGAACGGGGTTATGACAACAGCCTGAACACAAATTCATGAAGTCTTTATTCTTTTTTAAAAGTATTGTGTTTAAAAAAATAGAGCATAGTGATGTTACTATGTTCCTGAACAACCTTTTTCGAAATCAACTACTCATCTTACATGAAAGTTACAATTATATGGTCAAATCAAACAGTAGGCATGGCTTAACTTAGTCCTCACCACTCCTCCACCCTCACACTCCTCTCACCTGCCAATGCTGCTTCATGTGCTTTGACATCATGACTTCCAATTCAATCAACATGATGTCGCTGAAATGGCTATCTTCCTAGAGGGATCCTAGATCTGAAGTGAGGGACCTTGGACTATTCGGTATCACTGATGTGCCACTTCGCTTTACTATGTCTGACACCTGTGTGAGTGTGCTATGTGTGTGTTTGTATTTGCATGTGTCGAGTGTGGACGTGTGTGTGCATGTGTTTGTGAGCGTTGTGTGTGTACATGTATGTGTGTAGAGTGTGTATGTGTGCATGTGTGATAGTGTGTATGTGTGTATGGGTGTGATATGTGTGTACAAACGCAAGGAGCAAAGAAGTAATGAACACACCTCAGGTCAAGAGTTGTGGCTGTTGCTCACCTTGCAGTACAATGTGAGCTTGTCATCACATTGGCCTCGTCTGATGGACTTCTTGAATCCCCAGTCATTTCCCTGGACAAGCCATTGCCCTCTGACTCTCTGCAAGCGAGACCCATGTGAGTGGAAGAAACACATGCTCAAATGTGTACATACATTCATGTATACACACTCTACACAAATACATGCACATGCAAACACATAACAGACCCATGTGAGTGGAAGAAATGAGTGATAACACAAATGTACACGCACATTCATGTATACACATTCTACACAAATACATGCACAAAACACACGTACATACACAACAGACAAATGCACACACACTACTCAATGTACTTACACACACACAAATACAGCAACACATCAATACAACACACACACACACCACACACATACATGCACACACCACACACACTCCACACACACATACATACGCACACACACACACACACACACACACACACACACACACACACACACACACACACACACGTATGCACAAACCACTTTTAGCTCTGTCCAGTATTGACTCCAGTTCACTTCTATTCTCCGTTCAGCTCGTTGTTCAACTCACTGCTCGATTATTATAAACATCAGACAGCATTTACGAACACAAATAGAGCAAGAGCGGGATGAGCTTTAATTAGGAAAACTACGCGAAGTCCAAAATCTAATACAACAAGATTCTGGGTTGAGAACTTTGTCATTGTCATCGGGCCACAAATGTCATTGTACAGGCAACAATTCTCAATCATATCCGTCATCCGCTAAACTGGTCAGTATAATTTTATTTTGCCCACCAATGATACTGTAATAGCCGGTTAGTCAGACCTCTTATCTCGGCCACAGGTATAAACGGACTTAGCGCCTGAAAGTGGGGGGAAATGGACGTCCTCAATGCTATAGGAGACATCTTCTACGGTGGCATCCAACCCAACATCCCGGGCAACGAAGGGCCCGATTGTGTGGCCTTCCTCTCCAAAGGTCAGCTCCTCTTCGAAACATTGCTAGGCACGACTCTTGTGGTCCTGTTTTCCCTGTGCGGCGCAAAGACCTACACCCTACCCGCCAAAGTGACCACCGCGGGGAAAGACCCGCTATTGAAGAAAGTGCTCCTCGTTGTTCTATCGGTCGTCTTCGCTATCGAGATCGTGTACAAGGTCTGCTCGCGACAGCTGCTCTACCTCTTAAACCCGTGTCATGTGAGCACAGTACTAGAGGTACCGCACGCCTCAAAGGAATATGATAACGGTACTAAAATTAATTATATCATATTTTGTCTGACCCTATAAACCAGATTTACTTATTGCTGTCCAAGCCCTGAAGAATAGCCTTTGCCGTATCGAAGGTAATTTGTTTTGGGTGGATGACGCGTCTTGAAATGATTTCTTTCTTTTCCCTTCCTTCCAACACACCCCCCGTTTTAGGTTTTGGTCCATTACATATACGGGGCAGCCATTGCTCTGTTGTTCCCAAAAACAGATTCTAGACTGGTGAGGATGCACACACTACAATGCGCACCACTACACCACGTGACACACATGTGCTTACACTGTACATGCACAAACACACGCGCAACACATGTGTGCACACAATACAGGTAAAGCACATAAATGAGATGACACTGTACGGACGCATACTGCTTACATGATTGGCGACTGCAACCGCACAACAAAATGTACCACTCATTCAACCTCTCCTATCCATCCAGCTTCCCGGTGAAGTGTCCACCCACCCCACCACCCTCCCCAATGCAAATGCAGTGATAAGATGAATACCTTTGGGTGGTGTTACTCGATTCTAAATGTAGCTCACCTACATGAATCTGAACTACTTCCTATGTCTGGCTAGTGTCGACCCATTCAGAGGACCTTACTACAGAATCATTGGGTTGTTTCATCAAACTCTTTGCCTACTGTTTGTGGGCAAAGTATACACCCTGGTGGTCAAGTTTGTTCTGTACTTATTGTCCAGCAAATGGCGGAAGAGGCTGTGAACACTAGGTGACAATACATATTGCATGTGAGTATCAAAAGGGAAACAACCCATTCAAAAGATGCATATCAGACTTATTCATATTGAGTGCATCCAGAATATGTTATTTTGTGTACCAGTTGTGTTCATTGTGTGTGCACCTGTAGCCCTTTGTCTGTTGTCACATGTACAGTACAAACTTGTGTGACAAATGTGCTCGGAACTTTAAGCCAGTGTAGATGTACAGTAGGTAGACGATGTACAAGCACTTGAATCTTGTTGATAATATTTCATAACATGGAGCGTTTCCATGAAAAGGGACCTAACACATACTTTTTCAAGATATCAAATTCTTAGATATTCTAGAAGTCTGAAACGACTCAACATTGCTTCTTATGCACTGAGAATTGGAGTATCTATCATGGAGTTGTAAGGCTTTTTAATTACCCATACATTTCAACTCAAGCGTTACATTTCTACTGCGTGTACTGGGATTTTTATAATGTACATGTATGCGCTAGGTCCCTTTACGTGGAAACAATACCACATTCAGAATGCGTTGTCAAGCCAATAGTGTGCATGCATAAGGTATCTAATGTAGAGAAAGGTCTGAATGGTGCAAAGCTGTGATTTTCATGCACCCACAGCGTCAGTGATGAAAGAGTATTGCATTGAAGTACTTTTCAAACGAACTAAAGTGTCTTTTGCTAACATTGATTTCGTTGTGCATACGAAGCATGCAGTGTCTCACAGCTAAAAAATGTTCTGTTTTGTATTACATGTACTTACAGTAGGTACTGATTAGATTGTATTCAGTATTTAAGTTGTGGTGACGTTCTCTCTCTGTGTCTGAAGAGTGGAGGATGGGGTGTCCATAACTGCTTGCACTTGGAAGACGCTGGTGTTCTGATGAGCTGTGCGACGTGGTAGAGGATCATGAGTGCGTATGTGCATGTGTCCTTACATGCACATGTTTGTTCAAGTGTGTATTGATGTGCATGTACTGCGCATCTACATGTACTTTGATGTCTGACCAGTGTGCACATATGAAGCTGTAAGTACACTGCATGCATGTTTGTGTATACAAGCATTCACTGTACACTGTTCTATGTGTGTATGTGTGTGTGTGTACAGGTATGCGTGTGTGTGTGTGTGCGTGTGTGTATGTGTGTGTACAGGTATGTGTGTGTGTGTGTGTGTCTACTGTACATGTGCCGTGTGGTATAAAGGGATGCATGTGTATACAGTATGTGCAGTTGTGGTTATAGTCTTGTAAGCAGCACTGCTACTGTCAGTACTCACATTAGTGGTAGAGATTATCATGTGAGACCTCCACGTTTCGCGCATTATGTGCACATGTGTGTGTCAAGTTGTGTCTGGGCAGTACTGTATGTACTGCCCAGACACAACTAAGTGTGATGTCCTCCAGGAAATGCATTTGCCATACTGGGTTCCCATCATCCCCACACCTCATCCCCACACTTCATCCCCACACCTCATCCCCACACCTCATTCCCCACAACCTCATCCCCAAAACCTCAGCCCCACACCTCATCCCACACCTCATCCCACACCTCATCCCCACACCCATCCATCCCTCATCCCCCTCATACCCCACACCTCATCCCACACCTCATCCCCACACACCTCATCCCGCACACCTCAGCCCACACATCATCCCCACACCTCACCCACACTCATCTCCACACCTCATCCCACACCTCATCCCCACACCTCATCCCCACACCTCATCCCCACACCTCCCCACACCTCATCCCCACCTCATTCCCACACCATCCATCCCCACACCTCATCCCCACACCTCATCCCCACACCTCAATCCCCACACTTCATCCTCACACCTCATCCCCACACCTCATTCCCACACCTCATCCCCACACCTCATCCCCACACTCATCCCCACACCCTCACACCTCATCCCCACACCTCATCCCCACACCTCATCCCACACACCTCATCCCACACCTCATCCCCACACCTCATCCCCACACTTCATCCTCACACCTCATCCCCACACCTCATTCCCACACCTCTCCCACACCATCCCCACACCTCATCCCCCACTTCATCCTCACACCTCATCCCCACACCTCATTCCCACACCTCATCCCCACACCCATCCCCACCTTCATCCCACACCTCATCGCCACGCCTCATCCCCACACCTCATCCCCACACCTCATTCCCCACTTCCCCCACACCTCATCCCCACACCTCATCTCCACACGTCAGGGTCTTCTTTGACCTTTTCTTTATACTTCTCCCTTGACCTTTTCCTTCTTCCTTGACCTTTCTACTTCTCCCTGTGCTTTTTTTCTTCTTCCAGACACAGCCACTCCAGTGATCAATGTGCAGGTCAGGCTGGTGGGAGGCACTTCCCCTCTGGAGGGGAGGGTGGAGGTTACCTAGGGAACCGTGTGTGATGACTTCTGGACTGTAGAGGATGCCCAGGTGATATGCTGTCAGCTGGGCTTCTCTGGGACCTCAGTTGCCTTTTCCAATGCCTACTTTGGAGCTGGTAGCTCCAATCAGCCCATCTGGTTGGATGTTGTCAACGTGGGACAGTGCCTGAGTGGAGGATGGGGTATCCACAACTGCTTGCACATGGAAGATGCTGGAGTGAGGTGTTCTGGTTAGCTGTGTGACACGGTAGAGGATGATGTGTGTGTATGTGTGTGCACAATATATGCTTGTGTGTGTGCATGTGTGGTCACATGTGTCTGTACACACCACACTGCATGGTGAGATGATCAGTGTGTAAATACATGCAGTGTACATGTACACTGTACAATGACAGGTATGTGTTCATGTTGCAGCATGTTTCTCTCTGTTGTAGCAGTACTCGTACACCTGTGCATGTGATGATGTGGTGCCTCATCTTTGTCCTTACAGGTCGCCAGCTTGTTAGGCTAGCCAGTGGCCCCATCCCCACTGAAGGCAGGGTGGAGCTGTACTACAATGGCTCCCCATATGATCAGAAAGGATAGACGCTCGCATCATGTGGATGCTTTAGTGCTTATAGGTTCATGGGTTTGTATTAATGTGTTTGGACATGACACTTCTTTTTTCTCTTAATAATTCTGAGTGTACATTGTACATTCCAATACATAGATATGGATTTTGTCCATTTCAACTACAATATTGTTATCTCCTTACCTCATTCCTACACTTCTTCACTCACTGCAATTTAACAGACTTAATTATCATTGCACATTAAAATTATATGTATCCACGGTGTTATGTATTTAGTGTATCGTTAGTCATGACCCTGCTGATGTCGGTGGAATAAAATATTTTGCAGATTTAGTGGATGCATGGCCTCCAATGCTTTGCCTCCTTCCTACATTTCACTACCTTACTATTGCATGTAACGGTTCAAATGTTGCATCAAAATGATGCTTCACGTAAATACAAAGCGTCAAGACATACAACCACAATAAACTAAAAATTACATTTAACATTCAGTTTCATGAAGAAAATATCCAAGAACACATAAAATATCAGTTTCTATGAATTTTAGGTCTTAAAATTAAAAGATAATTTACATTATTAAATCCATTCTTATGGGTTAGCTTCAAATTACTTATCTAAATCAGTTAAATCTGGTAGTAGATCCTTCATAGTTGGACGGTTGGCTGGATCATCACAGATGCACCTACGTATCATCATTGCCATTTCTTGCCAGGGTAGTGTGTCAAGCTGCATGGCTTGTAGCTTGTGGTCTGGGAACTGACCAGTGGCCATTTCAAGCAGGAGTATGCCATAACTGTACACATCCATCTTTGGAGACTGCAGCTTGGGATTGAAGGATTCTGGAGCTGCATAGGATGCATTCCCAGGGCCCATGGTTCTCACTTTAGACAGGAAGTTAGCAGAGCCATAGTCAGACACCTTGGCTTTCCAGTTACCTGGTCCGATCGGCTCAAGAAGCACATTTGCGCTGCTAACATCTCGATGGATGATAGGGTCAGGCCTCGAGGTAGTTGAGACCACGGGCCACATCTATACCAATAGTGATCACATGATCTTGAGGAAGTGCCACAATGATGCTTCGCAGGTTTTTTGGCATCAGCTCTGTTAGGATGACATGCTTATTGTCATCCAGTGAGGCTCCGATGAACAGCAGGAGGTTCGGATGTCGTACACTAGCTGCCATGTGCATCTCTCTGAGAAACAGGTTAATATTGTGTGGAGATATACATGTAATTGCATTATGAATGAACTTAGCAGCAACCCTGACACCACGGAACTTAGCCACTCTCACCTCACCCCACCCTCCCACACCAAGAGGTTCTTCACCTGTCTCTTCTATTTCATCACGTTCCACCCTCCAGGAAGATTTCATATAATCAGGAATTTGCTGCTCAGCCCTCGCAGCTCTCTCATCTGCCTGTTGAACTTGTAGTCTCATTTGCTGTTGCATAGCATCTCTCTGTTGCTTAGTTTCCAGGTGTTCCTTTTCTGCTGTTCTTGCTCTTTCTTCTGCTCTTCTAGCTCTCTCATCTGCACGTTGAACTTGTAGTCTCATTTGCTGTTGCATAGCATCTCTCTGTTGCTTAGTTTCCAGGTGTTCCTTCTCTGCCGTAGTTGCTCTTTCTTCTGCTCTTCTAGCTCTCTCATCTGCATTTTGAACTTGCAACCGTGTTTGCTGTTGCATAGCATCTCTCTGCCGTTTTATTTCCAAGAGTTCTTGTTCAGCTCTTGTCGCTCTTTCTTCCGACAGTTGAACTTGCAGTCTGATTTGCTGTTGTAGAGCATCGTAATGTTGCTTAGTTTCCAAGAGTTCTTGATTTGCTCTCTTGTCTGCTCTTTTAGCTTTCTCATCTGCCTGTTGAAGCAAAGCTTCATAGTGTAGCTTTGTTTCTGAGAGCTCTTGCTCAACCCTTGTTGCTCTCTCTTCTGCTATTCTAGCTCGCTCATTTGCAAGTTGAGCTTCATGTGTAAGATGCAACTGCAAAAAATAACAATTGTACATCGCATGTAGAGTGCATCAAATACTTAAATCTCAGGACAGCCAAAGCAGCAATAAGATTTTTAATGCTTCTATTATGTCATGCCTTAAATGTACGAGTCTAGGGATATGATATGCCCAACCATATACATGTACATGTAACTGGTGCAATATGGCCTTAGTGATTGTAAACAAACAAGCCAGAGTGTTGTACGAATGTGGCAGGTTTATTGACAGTCCCGAGCGAAACGTAAATGTAAGGTTTTATCTGCCGTATCACTGTTCATCAGATGTGCACCTCACCTTGTTTGGGTAAGTCTTCAATAACTGAATTGTTTCATTGTGACCTCGCTCCACAGCCAAGTCCAGTGATGTTCTCCCATCCTGAGAATAAAGCATTACATACTTATTTGATACATGTACATGTATGAAAGTGGAGTAGGAGGTACTACATGTATAACAAGGAGTCACATGTAACCAGTGTAAGGGAGATACAATGTATAGACATGTGTGACATCCTGTAACCACTGAATACATGTCTACCGACTGTACCTGAGTGGCCTGATTGATATTAGCTCCAGCCTCCAATAGTGTCTTCACTACATCAAGATGTCCATTATCACTTGCTGCATTCAATGGACTCCAACCATTCTGCAATACAAATGTCATCATAACCAGAGGCTGGATTGTCACATGAAAGGTGGTTCGTATACAGTCGTATACAGTGTAAGTGTATACATCCACAACACACCTGCAAACACACACCATAGATAATAGAATAAATAGATTGGAAACGGTACGCAAAAAAGTGTTGAGCTTTTCTTTAACAGCTAGACATGTCAGTGCCAATCAGAGCTGTTGGGTAGTGGTATTTTCCTGGAGACAGGTAATGTTGTAAATCCCATTCGCGAGTTTTCATACATAGTATGTAGCAGTTAGTGTGGCGTAGGTATGTTTTGGAGTCACAAAGTTACCCACTGTGTAATATGTCTGATTATGACGTGAAAGATGTGTGTACTTTTCCCTGCAAAATGATGACGATTATACAATACTTAAGTTAATATATTAAATCACAGATGCTTTGTGAGTGGCATCATATTTCTTGTTATGCGTGCGCTATAGAATCCAATGGCTCGCAAGTATTGTTTGGATCGGTCGTGCATAAATGTGGTTAAATATCTCTTCAAAAATAAAAACTAAGAATGGTCATTGTCTAACAGGAAGGCTTACAAAGGAAGTAAGTAATAAGAGCATTCAACTATATATTTACTTCAGATTAGTATTCAACAACTTTCCACCGGGATACATTTGCCACCAAATTGGAGTACACTGTCTTCAATGCAGCAATTTGTATTTTGGAAATTTGAGCATGAAGGCTCCAGCCAGACAGGAGCTAGCGTTGCTAAGTCTGTGACAATAACTGAGGACCTAATTTGGTCATTGCATATTCATGGCCAGAAGTTGAATGCTAGTAAGTGCAAAGCATTGTCCTATGTACGGGACAAGGTACCAACCAAAACTGCAATGAGTCAACTATTAACAATAATAGGTAACTTAAGTGTTTTCCCAGAAAATCTGAATTGTCATTTCCTAGCACTAGCAGACTCACACAAGGGAAATTTTCATTCACCATTCAAAGGCACAGCAGCTTTTATTGATTCGTACTTACCTGTTAAGTTTGAGGAAGAAATATAAAAGAACACTAGGCTGTAAAGAATGTGAACTATTAAATAGATGTGATGTTTGTAAGCAGTATTGTAATTTATGCATATTCAGTGGTTACGTCAGCAAAAACTAATTCACAAACACACCGTAATATCAAGCCATACCAACATTCAGCTACTTACAAACACTTAAACGTCAACAAAGATCAAGAAGGTTGAGCAATGAAATAATGATCTAAAGAAGAGTAGTGGAAAAGTTAAAGTCTTGTTTGAGGGTTGCAACTGAGCAGCAAGGAATCATCATAGAATAAGCATTACAAACTGATATTAAAAAGATTATGGATGAGAAAAGTCCAGCAGACTCATTCCAGAGCATATTTTGGAATCAGTTATTACAACTAAAAGACAAACAACAAATCAGGTTGCATCCCATGAGGATTAACTGGTGTCTTAGCCTGAAGCTTCTAATCTCAGCATCTTATGGTCAAAAAAACATAGTTGCTTTACCATTGAACGAACACTACGAGATTACACTCATCGTTAAGGCTAAAACAGGATTTTGAAATTTGTCTGTATGCCAATTTGGGGTGTGCAGAGCCCTAAAAGCTCTGGTACACACAACAAGCAATGGACACACAACTAGCACTCAGGGTACACAGGCACACACAACCATCACAATGTGGAGGCACACACAACTAGAAATCAGAGGCACAAACAATAAGCAATGCACAGGCACACACAACCATCAATGCAATGCTCTAATAAAACATGGTTGTCAAGTATCATTGCTAACAAGAGACCATGGACACTCACACTCTTCTTCCCCTACACCTACAAGCCAACCTTACAACCTATAGGTGAAAGCATTCATAACCACTAACCTCTAAACACAAGGAATAACAAGTGCAAGAATGTCTAATACAAGGATAAGCCTTAACAACATGCAATAAGCAGAAGCATATGCCATAAAATGCAGATAAAATCATAAGCTTAAGTACGAGAAACACAGGCCACAAGTAGCAAGTACAAGGATATCCCAACCCATGACAACAATCAGTAACTAGGGCAACTCATACGATACGTCATAGCTAGCAAGTACAAGTAGGGATAACTCTGTACATGGATGATCAGTGACAAGCTCCAAACTGCGTGCTAGGTCTTAACTATCTAGTACATGCAGGAATAACTCATGACTGGGGTAATTCCATTTCCATTCAGGTACATGAATGTAGGACAGAAGGGCTGATAGGCCTACACATTATGATTTTCATGTGCCTGGACCATAAGTAATGACCTGCATTGGTATGACACAGCTACAGTGTATCAGTAACAGACCTGTGCAGAGGTATGCATCTAAGCTAGAGTTGACATATCTGGATTGTCATGTGGAGAGTGCCTTAATCAAATCACTTAACAGTTTGGGTTGCTGGATGACGCCGCATGTATTGTCATCCATGTCCAGAAGTTAGTAGAGTGAAGCAGGTATGAAAGTGCTAAATGTCACGCACTGCTTGAGTACAAATAGTCAGTCCAGCAATGCTGCGTACGTGCAGCAAAAGGAGGGAGTGCATGACCTGAATGCAGGTTGGGCATTTATGAACTGGCAACAACAATGTTTTCTTTTAAAAAGAGAGGGGAGAGGAGGGGCATAATAACAGGTGGCTAAGATTCATCCCATCAACTGTCCGAAGATAGAGGTGAAGATTTGCAGAGCCAAATGCAACCTGTTATCTTTGGTTATGAGACTAGTTAATGCGATGTGCATAGTAGTTATTCAATATATCGATTGGACTGGGAAATATAGAAAAGTTGCTTGCATACCATCGATGTCGCCACCAGTATTAGTTTGCAAATCATCCAAGTTAGTGTCAGCTACGGCTTGCAGCTTTACGACACACTGTACACAAATAGTGCTGACGAGTTAGGCTAAATGTAGGATGTTGCATTGATCACTAACAAAGAGATATCAACTCAGTTAACAATAACTCAAAAAGACAAAGTACATGTAGCCCTAACTGTACCGGCCACAAATCAGTTGACCGTGCATGACTGGCGTGTGCTTACATGCGAGTTGCGAGGAAATACCCACACATAGCAAGTACCAAACACCATCGCATGCGAGCTCGAGTACCCACACAAGTGTTGTCTTGTTAACAACTTTTACTGCGTGTACACACACGCATCTCTAATCAACACGCGAGTGTCTTTCAACTTACTCATGGGCGGTACTGTAACCTGTTAACGTAAACATACTAAGTGGGGTATTATTGCGAACCCATTATTCCACGGTTCCAACGCTTGCATTCACAAGGCAAACGCCATGTAGCTTGAACATTGATATTCCTTTGTTTGATGGGTCCGCAATAATACCCCACTTAGTATGTACGCCATGCTGAAAAAGTTGACAATACATGACTTTACAGCAAAAATGCAGGCCAGGTTTGTTCAAGAGACCTAGGAACAGCTCAAGGAAAGTGAATACCTCGTGATTGCAGATTTTTCGGAAAATTATTCTTTTGTTGTTCAACACAGAATTCCACACCGCTTTGCACACTGCGCTGCAGAGTAAAAGAACTGTTAGAATTTCCTGAACCTGTGCTTGCATCTCATGGATTTTGGCGTGCCTGCAGAGTGGCACTTTTTTGCCACCTCTCATGGCAAATCGCTGGAGACGGTGCTGGGAGGACTCTGAAGCGACTTGCCACAAAAGCCAGTCTGCAACATGCATACAAAGACCATACACTAACAGCACATCAACTGTACCAGTTTGCAGTGAATGACATCAAATATATGCATTTCTGTTTTGTGGCATTGCAACTGGTAGAACATATTCACTAAGCAGAAAGGAGATGCGGGAAGCCAGTGCTGCTCTTAAGGTCGGCATACACGGGGCGACTTCCTGCCGACATGCAACTCGCATGAATATGGGTAAAAGTTCCGTAATTGTTTAGTTTACTGATGGTTTGCGGAACATTTGTCGATATTCATTTGAGTTGCATGCTTTGAGTTGCATGCGACAAATCGGCAGGAAGTCGCCCCGTGTATGCCGGCCTTAAGAGCAAGATTTGTATAAACTGGTGATGTGAATGTGGTTAGGAGATGATATTCATTAAAAACACTGTGGCTGGGTGTTATGATAAGACAAATGCACTTGTCTTATCATAACACCCAGCCACAGTGTTTTTAATTTTGACAATAAACTATTTTAGGGGGACTTAAAATGGCTAACTGCCTTTAAATCAAAATCCCAGGCCACCATGCCACTTTCACACTAAGTTAATCACAAATTATGTCAAATGCTGTTGGCAAGTATCTAAAATAAATTGGTGGCATAATTTTCTTCTTAATAATGATCAAAAGAAGAGTAGTGATCTACATTGAGGGTTGCAACTAAGCAGCAAGGAATAATAAGCTTTTCAAACTGATATTAAAAGATTATGGATGAGAAAAGCGATGAAATATCCAGCAGACTCATTCCAGAGCATAATTTGGAATCAGTTTTTACAACTAAAAGACAAACAACAAATCAGGTTGCATCCCATGATGATTAACTGGTTGTCTTAGCCTGAAGCTTCTAATCTCAGCATCTTATGGTCAAAAAAACATAGTTGCTTTACCATTGAACGAACACTACGACATTACACTCATCGTTAAGGCTAAAACAGGATTTTGAGATTTGTCTGTATGCCAAATTGGGGTGTGCAGAGCCCTAAAAGCTCTGGCACACACAACAAGCAGTGGACACACAACTAGCACTCAGGGCACACAGGCACACACAACCATCGATGTGGAGGCACACACAACTACAAATCAGAGGCACAAATAATAAGCAATGCACAGGTACACACAACCATCAATGTGGAGGCACACACAACTAGAAATCAGAGGCACAAACAATAAGCAATGCACATGTACACACAACCATCGATGTGGAGGCACACACAACTACAAATCAGAGGCACAAACAATAAGCAATGCACAGGTACACACAACCATCAATGTGGAGGTACACACAACTAGAAATCAGAGGCACAAACAATAAGCAATGCACAGGTACACACAACCATCGATGTGGAGGCACACACAACTACAAATCAGAGGCACAAACAATAAGCAATGCACAGGTACACACAACCATCAATGTGGAGGCACACACAACTAGAAATCAGAGGCACAAATAATAAGCAATGCACAGGCACACACAACCATCAATACACAGACACACAACCATCAATGCAATGCTCTTATATAACATGGTTGCCAAGTATCATTGCTAACAAGAGACCATGGACCCCTACACCTACTTACAACCTATACACACATATAGGTGAAAGCATTCATAACCACTAACCTCTAGACACAAGGAATAACAAGTGCAAGAATGTCCAATACAAGGATAAGCCCTAACTACATGCAATAAGCAGAAGCATATGCCATAAAATGCTGATAAAATCATAAGCTTAAGTACGAGAAACACAGGCCACAAGTAGCAAGTACAAGGATATCCCAACCCATGACAACAATCAGTAACTAGGGCAACTCATATGATACGTCATAGCTAGCAAGTACAAGTAGGGATAACTCAGTACATGGATGATCAGTGACAAGCTCCAAACTGCGTGCTAGGTCTTAACTATCTAGTACATGCAGGAATAACTCATGACTGGGGTAATTCCATTTCCATTCAGGTACATGAATGTAGGACAGAAGGGCTGATAGGCCTACACATCATGATTTTCATGTGCCTGGACCATAAGTAATGACCTGCATTGGTACGACACAGCTACAGTGTATCAGTAACAGACCTGTGCAGAGGTATGCATCTAAGCTAGAGTTGACAAATCTGGATTGTCATGTGGAGAGTGCCTTAATCAAATCACTTAACAGTTTGGGTTGCTGGATGACACTGCATGTATTGTCGTCCATGTCCAGATGTTAGTAGAGTGAAGCAGGTATGAAAGTGCTAAATGTCACGCACTGCTTGAGTACTAATAGTCAGTCCAGCAATGCTGCGTACGTGCAGCAAAAGGAGGGAGTGCATGACCTGAATGCAGGTTGGGTGTTTATGAACTGGCAATAACAATGTTTTAATTTATAAAGAGAGGGGAGAGGAGGGGCAATGTATATAATAACAGGTGGCTACGATTCATCCCATCAACTGTCCGAAGATAGAGGTGAAGATTTGCAGAGCCTAATGCAACCTGTTATTTTTGGTTATGAAACTAGTATTTAATACATCTAGTCAGTTAGTTAAAAGTATAATGAAAGGCAATCATCAGGTTAGTCATCACGTGAAAATATTAGTTATTCAAAATGCCGTTAGTAAAAATTATATTCAACTGCAATCTATGTGGTCCATTACCAATAATTGGACAGAATCTGGGAACCAGGCACTGTTACGATATTGCATCATGGCACATGTGTAAGCGTAGAAAAGCTATCGCAAACGTTGCTGCAGTTTATAGATTGGTAAAAGGGTGTAATATATTTCAGGCCAATCACAATGGAGTTAGCAATTGGATTGAGCCAAGATGCTGATTATTTGGTCATGGGAGACCAAACTTATTAACTTTTATTAATAAATTAAATACATGTTGCTAATCACGAGGCCAGGTGTGGATGATGGTAAGTTCCTTTTCTCTCAATCCTGATGAAAGTTAAACGCTTTTTATGTTGTTGCACTCTTTTGTATACAAATATACACAGCGAAACCGCTATCCGGAGACGGGTTGCAACGGTGCCCCGTCACTTTCGATCAAGACGGACTTCCACGTAAATTTCACGGAAACGTTTAGTGACGGTATCCGTGTATTTATGAACGGTAATCGACGAACGCTACCGCACGGTACCGTGTCCTCCACTATTATTGACGCATGGTCACGTGATACAAGTAACTCCTTCCGAATTCAAAAAATGAGCGGCAAGTGACGTTGCAGTCACCACTGCGGGGAATACGTGTGTAGATCTACATTTTTTGAACACCAAATGCTAGTAGAGTCGTCATCCAAAGCTGATAGTTCTCTTCAAGCTAAACAACAGCTTCCTGCGGAAGGTATGTATCGTATATCATACACGTGCGCCGATTATGTATGCATATGCGCAGCTGCATATGCGTATACTCGATTCGCGAGATATAGCTAGTGCTGAGCGTTAGCTAATTGTATCCTTTTTTATTATACAGGCGTACCGGGTACCGGTACTATGGCAGACAGGAGAGCATATAGAATAGCTCTCCTGGCTCTGAGTCAGATTCGTCATCAAGTAAAGAATCTTTACAGCAAGGACTCCATAACTATAAATGGCACCAATTGCCTGTGTGTGTATGTGATGTGTGCCTCTGTGTGAGATGTGTGCCACTGTGTATGTGTGCCTGTGTGTTGATGTGTGCCTCTGTGTAATATGTAGTCTTAGTGATGAGTGCCTCTGTGTGATATGCGCCTCTGTTTATGATACATGTGTCCCTGTGTGTAATGTGTGCCAATATGTGTAGCCTGTGTGTGATTTACACATGCCTCTGTGTGATGTGTTCCTGTGTGTGATTTTGTGATGTACCTGTGCCTCTGTGTGATGTGTCCCTCTGTGTTATGTGTGCCTAGGCTCTGTGCGTGATGTATGCCTCTGAGTAATGTGCACTTGCCTCTGTGTGATGTGTTGCTGTGTGTGATGAGTGCCTGTGTGTGATGTTTGCCTCTCTGTAATGTGTAGCCTTAGTGATGAGTGCCTGTGTGATGTGTTCCTCTGTTTATGATGTGTCCTTGTGTGTGATGTGTGCCAATGTGTAACTTGTGTGTGATGTGTGCTTGTGTGTAATGTGTAACCTTAGTGATGGGTGCCTGTGTGTGATGTGTAGCTGTGTGTGATGTGTGCCTCTGTGTGTGATGTGTGCCTCTGTGTGTGATGTGTGCCTGTGTGTGTGATGTGTGCCTGTGTGTGATGTGTGCCTATGTGATGTGTGCAAGTGCCTGTGTGAGATGTGTGATGTGTGATGTGTGCCTATGTGTGATGTGTGCCTGTGTGTGATGTGGCTGTGTGTGATGTATGCCTGCGTGTGATGTGTGCCTGTGTGTGATATACACATGCCTCTGTGTGATGTGTGCCTCTGTGATGTGTGCCTATGTGTGATGTGTGCCTGTCTGTGTGTGCCAATATGTGTAACTTGTGTGTGCCTGTGTGATGTGTGCATGTGTGCATGTGTGTGATGTGTGCCTCTGTGTGATATGTAGCCTTAGTGATGTGTGTCTAGGTGTGATGTGTGTCTGTGTGACATGTGCCTGTGTGATGTGTGCCTGTGTGATGTGTGCCTGTGTGATGTGTGCCTGTGTGATGTGTGCCTGTGTGATGTGTGCCTGTGTGATGTGTGCCTGTGTGATGTGTGCCTGTGTGATGTGTGCCTGTGTGATGTGTGCCTGTGTGATGTGTGCCTGTGTGATGTGTGCCTGTGTGATGTGTGCCTGTGTGATGTGTGCCTGTGTGATGTGTGCCTGTGTGATGTGTGCCTGTGTGATGTGTGCCTGTGTGATGTGTGCCTGTGTGATGTGTGCCTGTGTGTTGTGTGCCTGTGTGATGTGTGCCTCTGTGTGTGCCTGTGTGATGTGTCATTTGTGCTTGTGCATGATGTATGCCTGTGTGTGATGTGTGCCTGTTTGTGTGATGTGTGCCTGTGTGTGATGTGTGTCTGTGTGATGTGTACCTGTGTGATGGTGCTTCTGTGTTATGTGTGCCTGTGTGATGTGTGCCTCTGTGTGTGATGTGTGCCTGTGTGATGTGTGCCTATGTGTGATGTGTGCCTCTTTATTATGTGTGCCTTTGTGATTCTGTGTGTCATTTGTGCCTATGTGTGATGTATGCCTGTGTGTAATGTGTGCCTGTTTGTGTGATGTGTGCCTGTGTGTGATGTGTGCCTGTGTGTGATGTGTGTCTGTTGATGTGTGCCTGTATGATGTGTGCCTGTGTGATGTGTGCCTGTTGGTGTGATGTGTGTCTGTGTGTATTTATAGCCTTAGTGATGAGTGCCTCTGTGATATGTGCCTCTGTGTGATGTGTACCTGTGTGATGTGTACCTGTGTGATGGTGCCTCTGTGGTATGTATCCTGCGTGATGTGTGCCTCTGTGTGTGATGTGTGCCTCTGTGTGATGTGTGCCTATGTGTGATGTGTGCCTTGTGTGATGTGTGCCTGTGTGTGATGTGTGCCTGTTTGTGTGACGTGTGTGTGGCTGTGTGCAACATTATAGAAGTACTTCGTTCATTCTTTACATGTGTAGGGATAAAGGATTATGTCTTCCATCCTCACTCAAACTAAAACTGATTCCATGTACATGTTGTTATGTTCTGCATTCTTGTATTGGACCTTAATGAATCAATTTCAAGGCTGATAAAAGATTTAAATCGCACATACATGTACTGGACTGTTACCTCATTGCCATGGCAACACATCGCATACCAATAACAAGCGGTATAAGCTCGCTAATTGCAATTGATTGACAGTTGCTGGTTAATTCAACTATAACTGTCCCTTGACCAATCCACGTGACTATTAATAATAGGTTTTTGGCGGGGAAACAGTGGTGTAGCCGATGGATGTTACCTATTTTATCGCAACCTATTTTGGCGCCAAAGTACAACGTGCATCAGCGCAGCAAAGAGCACGATATGGTAAGCGTTTCGCTATCGGCCTTTGTCCTCCTCTATAGCAACTTTCAGGTTCAAAGATTGGCGTGGAACTTATGGATCCGAATAAACTTGTTGATTCGCCACATACTGACATGAGTGCTGCGTAAGTGCCATTTTTGGGGTGTCGAAGATATCACAACCACTTTTCTTCCATCTACAGGAATAGGTTGTAACGCATATTAGTAGGTGTAACGTATTATTGGTACGTTATTTAATTGGTTTTTCCTCTACCCAGCCACCTTTATTTATTTTGGCTTTGGAACGCAATGAGGTATGTACAAGGGTCACTTTTTTTCTCATCTGTGACTTTTTACACAAGATGAACGTTTGATGACGTGGTGGCTCCACGTTTGTGCCAGTGTCATCGCGCGCAGATTGTCAATACCGGTGCAAATGTGTAAGCAAGTACTTCTGTGGTTCATGCATTCATGATTGATGCTATACATAATTATCTTTCAACAGAACGGAATCCGGCTTTTTGCCTAATGTGGAGACCAAGCAAAACTGACACTTGCTCTTCCTTTTTATATGCATTTGTATTTGTATATGGTTTTTTGATAGACTAACCCTGAGAAAAGTGAATGGGATGGTGCACGTATACGATAAAGCTGCATGGATAGAAAGTAGAAGCGGTACCGCTGTAGTACCGGTAGCCAGAAATCCAACCTTACGTACTGACGGTACGATGCGGTAAAAAGCGAACCGCCTTTAACCGTGGATTTCCCGGACTGACGGATTATAACGTTTAAAGACGTGACAGAGCGACGGAGGGGTAGGACGTTGCCGTCCACTCTCCGTCCACAGACGGACCGTTGGTATTGATATCAACGGTATCCGCCTACATCTGAGTGACGGGTAAGGTCACGTGATGAGACGTTACCGTCTCAATGTAATGGTTTCGCTGTGATACACTGTAGTCAATCAAATGCACACCATTGCAGCTGGACATGCAACACACCAATGACCAGCACAGCACAGTTGTCATGCAATTACAATACACAAGCATGGATACAACATGACACACCAAACAGCCCCAACACAATACAAATGTCAGAAGCTAGACTGTCACATGAAAAGTGGTTTCGGGTTGAACAATTTCACTGCGACAATGTGTCACTCCTCCCCACCCCACCCCAAGACCACTTATATGTGTTGAAAGGCCTAAATAGTGATTAATTCTATAGCACCTAAACTATCAGTGGAGATTGTGGTAGGTTAGGGACCTGGTTAGTTTACACAGACATAACAAAGAAGTTAGAAACATTATTCATTATCTACATGTAGCTCCATAGCCAACAATTAAAATCTTTACCAATGCAACCCTACCCTGGTAGAAAGGTCAATCAATGAATGGAGCACTTGTGCAGAGTGCTAGACGAGTGTATTGAGGGAAGAGTATTGCAGCAAAGTAATTAGGTTGACAGTACAGTAACACTACATCTACATCTAGTTGTTAGAAACAAGAGATGGAATTCACTGCAAGTGTCCAGAACAAAAGCTGAGCGGGCGAGGCAAAAACAACAACGAGAATGAATGAAAAGCACTGTTGCATTCCTTCTCAGTGAAAGTTGTTGTGAGTCTCATGTTGCATGGTATGTACAGAACACCAGTCATAAGGGAGCTTCACATGCATGAGAGATCCATGAATGAATAGAGAGGGCACTACAAGTACAAAAGTCCAGTCACAGTACAGAAATTGAGAATAGAATGAGTGGCCTCTCATACATGCATATGACCAGTTCAATGGAATAGAATGCAAGTGCATGTGCAATGGACAGGTTCAGCAGAACAGATCTTGCATGCAAGGTACATGTGTGTGTGTGGTGTGTGTACCATCATTAGACAGGTTTAATGTTTGCCATGGGGTATGCGTGTATGTGTGCAAGTGTATTGTATATGAGTATCTGTGCACAAGATTCCATTTACATGTATGTAACAATGTACATTGTAAGTGTAGTGTACGTATGCATTTGTGTATGTGCACAATGTTTTGAAAAAGAATACAATGAACAGGTCCATTTACATAAGAATGCATTGCGTGCACAAGTGTGTACATTCATGTACATGTACGCTTTGTGAAAACAGTGTTAGAAATAAGAACCCAAAGTCACTGCAAGAGGTACGAAGGCCATGCAATAATTGGATCAGAATGACGATGCGAAGATTAACAAGGGCTATGGCAAATGGTAAAGCTTCCTGTAGAGAAAGGTGCATGATGTGAGTGCACAGGAAAGGCTAATGTATGTTGTATTGCATACTATTCTTTAGCTCACATTACAGTGCGTGTGTGTGTGTGTGTGTGGGGGGGGGGGGGGGGGTGGTGGTGCTAGTGTACAATGCATGTACATGTACAGAGTGCATGAGGAGCTGGTGAGGACCAGCAGTTTGAGGGGTGAGGGTGATGGTGTAGGTACCATCCCTGTGGTCCTCCACCTCTCCATACACAACTGCTCCATTATGGGTCTTGGACCTCATCTCACCCTTCACCTGTACACCACCTTTTATGTACTCCTCCCCCTTTGAGGTCTTGCTTTGTACCTTAACATGGTACCTGGTCTCCAACCTGGCTACTGATGTAGACGTCCAAGTGCTTGAAGATGATATACAATGGCCTCCTATTACATAAAAAGTCCTATGGGACACAATGTAAATGTATGCACATGTATAGAATACCATTCCTATGCATCCCTACATGCGGATACATGCACATGTACCGATCAATGTGCAGTTGAAGGAGGATCTATAGAGAACCACTCATATGAAAACTCCACATGCACGGAGAGTTGCCAAAGGAATACAGTTTCATTTACACAATGTGTGTCCATGCATAAGAGTGTGGGAGTCTGATTTGAATGCAGCTCAGATTTCAAGCTACAAGGGATCACTTATGAAGTCACTGCCACTATTGAGGGACAGGATGCGAGGCTACATGCACTGGATGGCATACTGCTGACATGATTTAACTTTAGTGAATGGCTACATGACTCATGATGTTACACGTCCCACCACTTACAACAGATCTTGCTATGTTGACATCAGCACCTGCCCCCAACAATGTCTGTACGACATCATGGTGACCCTTCCGACTCGCCACATACAATGGAGTTGTGTTGTTCTGGTAGGGAGTGAAGGAATGAAACAAATGAAACATACACTTGTCATACCACCACCTCCATGTACATGTATAGCATTATGCAGGCCTGTGAGAGAGATGGGACCACACTCATGGACACAGATTATACCAGTACGGATAACTCCGAAGTAATTTTGTGTTGGATTTAATTGATGGTAATGATGTAATGAAGTCTCCTCATCATGGCATCATGTCTCCATCAAAAATTAGTCTTGTAGACATTATTCTGCGATGAGATTTAATAGCCAGAAGGGCTTTCCTCATTATAGGAGTATCCCTGAGGGTGTGTGGACCCACCCATCTATGTAGGTGTGTGATTGTTTGACATTTGTGTGTGTGTGTGTGTGCGTGTGTGTGTATGTGTGTATGTGTGTGTACGTGTCTATGTGTGCATGTGTGTGTGTATGTGTATGTGTGTGTATGTGTGTATGTGTGCGTGTGTATGTGTGTGTACATGTACGTGTGTATGTGTGTATGTGTGTATGTGTGTGTCTGTGTACAATGTACTGTACTAGGGTAACAAATGTAGAGTTGTGTGTGACAGGGCAACACACAATGGACTGGGGAATATAGCTACAGTACAATAGTTATCAAGTACATGGAGAAGCCAGGAGAATCCCTTATGCAAAAATGGCCTCCCCATTTTAAGCTCCAGGATTAGAACTACAAGGATACATGTACATATGGTCAGGGTTAAACCCGTGCTGGTTGGGTACTGTAAACTCGCTGACCCTTAGCAGATGGAAGAAGCCCAGCGTGATGGCTGCTTTGAGCGCCAATGCGATCCAGCTGTCAAGTTGTGAAAGCATCTGCCCTAGCATCTCGTTTGTATTCGGTTGACGTTTTGGCTTGAGGTGGGCTGCTGGCATGGAACGTTCGACACCTTGGTTGGTGCTCGCTGGACTCCTGTGACCGTTCATATGGTGTAGGTAAGACACTGAGCAAAAGAATCATTCTCCAAAAGGTCTGCAATCGCAGGGTATTCACCTTCCTTGAGGTTTTCCTTAGTCTCTTGAACAAACCTGGCCTGCATTTTTGCTGAAAAGCTTGCATTTTCAGTATGGCAGTGAATGCATCGATGAAATCATCAATTGGCATCACCTTTGTTTCTGATTGGCACGGTCAGTTTGTGTCCATTGCCTTGCCTGTACTTTATCAGATGAATTTTCACATGCCATTGCTTGTTGCTGATTGCAGAGAGGCTCAGTACCAGGGCATTTTTTGCAACTTCCAAATATGCTTGGAGGATTGCAGTGCAATTTTGTTAGACAGTTACTGTTACTGTAGTGTTTCAGTTGACCACCAGAGAGGGACTCAAGCTTACTACCCATCATCATTCACTTCACATTCTGCTGAATGGTACATACACAGAGTGAGTGCCGCTTGCTCCTGCAAGAATGCACTCTCTTGGTTGTAGACTGGCAAATTTAGAAAATCCAACTTTTAAATCCAGGTGTTGATTCTTCCAGTCATTATCTGCTTCTTTTAGATTACATAGCAGTAGTCTTTTTTTCATATGTTACCGGTTGCCATCTGCTCCCAATACTGATATGAAGTCCTTTCTGCCTGGCATGACATGGCTCTGCTCATCAGAAGGTAAAAGAAAAAGAGATGATATTCATTAAAAACATTGTGGCTGTGTTATGATAAGACAAGTGCATGACAATAAACTATTTTAGGAGGACTTAAAATGGCTACCTGCCTTTAAATCAAAATCCCAGGCCACCATACCATTTTCCCACTAAGATAATAAAAAATATGTAAATGGGTATGCTAATGTATTTACTTCATTGAGCAGAACAACTGTGAGAAAAGGTACACTGTATGCAGATTGGCTACAAATGTTTTTGGAATGACCCTGCTGATATGTACACCTGGATAGCAAGCGGCTGGAGGTTCATACTCAGGTCCGTCACGAATAGTGCCAGAGTTCGTGCTGTGCCTGGGAGTGGTTTTCGATGGTGGGTGCTGCAGAAATCGTAATCACTGCAGAACCATGCCCCATTAAAGTATGCTCCATAGCCCAGTGTCCCAAAAGCATCTGTAAATAAGTTGATGGCCTCTGCATCCTTCCAGTTGGGATCGAGGAAGATTCATACCCCATTCTGTGAGGGCAAGAACCTGTTACACCATATGATATCCTCCCTTTTGCCAATTAGTGACCGAAGGTCCCTCTTCTTGGTCTTGTGCTTTCTCAGCCAGGATTTGATCAAAAGAGTCATTTCTTGCAGCTTGTCTGGTGGTAACCGCAGCTTTTGGAGTGTGGTGTCGATGGTGATGCCAAGGAACGTGATGGTGGTCACTGGACCTTCCAGCTTGTCCAAGGCAACTGGGATCCCCAGCCTCTCGCACACTCTAAGCATGGTTTCCGTTGACTCACTACAGGTGGGTTGTCCAGGTGGGCCAGCCAGGAGGAATTCATCAAGGTAGTGGATCAGGTCTGCTGTGGCCATGATCCAGTGAAGGACAGAGGCAAACTGGTTGAAGATGTACAGAGTTGACTCAGTTGTTGCACCCTCGCTCGAAGATTCGCTGGAATCTTTGGACTCGGGTTGTAGTGTCAGGCACGTCTTCACGTTCTGGCTCTGGCTTGCTTGAGGGATCCTGAAGGTGTAGATAGAGTCGCTCTACCAGGGCCGCCTTGTTTTCCATTGTCACAAGCTTTGCTACGCCAAGGTGAAGACAGAGGACCTCGCACGCTAACTTTTCTAATTCCTTACGGTTCATGACTACGAACTGCAGTGGCTGATGACTGAGTGAGTCACCCTTCCCAGACCTCTAGCTCTTATATATATACCATGCCTGGAACCAGACCCCTAAACCTGTTTGGTGGTTATGGTCTGTGGCTATATGCTGGGGAGGGATAGTATGCTTAGCTAGGCCTTTGATGATTATCTAAAGGTGAGGCTTAGCTGACAATGTTTACTTTGACCTAAACAACACCTACATGTTATTTGCCAAAAATTATTATTATTGTTAAACAAGCTCATAACAAAAGTGTTCCACATGAGAGGACATGGTGGCCTAAAGCATGATGATTTGACTTGGAATGACCCTGTAGTACATATCTACATGTAGCCCTGGTTCTTCAATAATCAAAGCACCTGCTACATGACACTGCTGACAGATTTACACCCAATCACCACACAGTAACAGTTACATACAGTGTAAGTGTATACACCAGATCACACCCACACATCATGAACAAACACTCACACACACAGACACACCCACATCTGAAGCTAACAAGGTCATTCCACATGAAATTCAACTACCCTGAATACCTCCACCTTCTCATATTGACTCTCACCACCACCATGCACCCAAATGTACTGACAGGGTAGAGCATGTACAGTGTATTGAACAAAGTGATGCATTGATAAAGTACGCAGCTTGGAAATGAGCCCCTTTGCTCTTACACGCATACACAAAATGTTAGTTAGCTTATAGCTCTTGTGTCTCTCTGTTATGACATCATTAACACTTGGTGGTTACTGTGTAAACAAACTAAGTACAACAAGGTGAATTCAAAATGAGTCTTTCAACTGGTACACTGTATTACAGTCCAGTGGCTCATCTCTCCATACATCTGTCAGGCAAGTGCCTTAGGGATATTAGCAGCTACCCATATGTAAAAGGAGGTTGCGATTTTTCGCTACCTTCAAATCTGATTAAGAATTCATTATACCATTAACCTATGCATAGTAATTAAATTATTTTTACTTCTTATAGACAACTCCATAATATCCTTGTTACATGTATGTGCAATAAGCCCTATTTTCAGGGTGATACAATTTCATGTGGAATGACCCACTTCACGCTGCAATTACTCACACAAGTGATATGCATAATATCCTTTGTTACATGCATGTGCAAAAAGCCCTAACTTATACATGTCGAGGCTCAAGCTATCCTCTTTTGAAATAAAAAAGGTCACAGAAAAAGCAAGTCATATTATTTTAATGAGACATCAGAGTATACAAGTGTATGGCAAATATTTTATGTAAAAGTATTATACGAGAGTGGGATGTCAATATGAGCAGGGTGGTACAATCATGTGGAATAACACGACATCATTCACTTCAAGCTGTAATTACTCACACAAGTGAGAATAACATGACCAGCGACCTTTCTGATTAGCTTGGACATAGAGGAGGGCAGGGATAAGACAAATGAACCTGCACTTTGGGAAATGTACCTGCATTAGTGCAGGTGTATGGACGTGGTACTTCCAACATTGAGCATGTATATGTATATGTGGTCACATAAAAGTCGACGTGATTGTGTACATGTTAGAACTTTGAAAACTAATACCTGCAAACGTTTGTGTTTTCGAGTATTTTTTATCAGCAGTTCCATGACAATTTGTAGATAATCTTTTGCGATGAGATTTTATCACCAGAAGGGCTTTCCTCACTGTAGGTGTATCACATGGTGTGGGTGGAGGCCCATCCATAGGTCTTTGTCAGTGTACAGGCTCCCATTCTATGTGTGTAAATATTGTGAAGCTGCACGTCATTGAAATAGATCAAAAGTAATTGGATAAATGGCCAAAGGGTGGATAAATAATAATATTGTGCGTAGGTCATGTTGTGTGCATCATGTGTCAACTGGTGTGGAACACAACTCTTGTGAAGTAAGACCAGAAGAGGAAGGGCGACGAAAGGACAGCTGTTACAACACATGGACAACACACACAGCACATGACACCACACATGTACATACAAAGACACTCACACTGTAGATAATAGAAGAGTAAGAGAGATGAAAGGACAGCTGTTACAACACACTCCCACTACTAACAGCACTTGGACACCACACACAGCACATGGCATGTACATACAGTGTACAAACACACTCACACCCATCGATACATGTAATAGAATATGTTAGAATTTTGAAAACTAATACCTGCAAATGTCTGTTTGCGTTTTTATCAGCAGTTCCATGATACTGGAATTGGTTTTTGTAGATATTTTTCTCCAATGAGGTTTTATCATCAGAAGGGCATTCCTCACTGCTGGTTTATCGCATAGTGTGGGTGGAGGGTGTGTGGGCCCATTCGTAAGTCTATGTCAGTTTACAGGCTCCCATTCTATGTGTATAAATACTGTGCTATTCTGTGTTGGTATGTGATTGTGGAGGTGGGTGCAGCACACAATGGACTGGGAAATATAGCTACAGTACAATAGTTATGTTACACAATACATGTACATGTACTTACATCATGATAAATTACCAGGCTTATGGTATAGCACCTACTGCACATGTCATGGCAAATGGCAAAGGCAATTTGATACATGTACATGTATGAAGGTGGAGTAGGAGGTACTACATGTATAACAAGGAGCCACATGTAACCAGATACAATGTATGGACATGTGTGACATCCTGTAACCACTGAATACATGTCTGCCTACAGTATACTTACCTGAGTGGCCTGATTGATATTAGCTCCAGCCTCCAATTGTGTCTTCACTATATCAAGATGTCCATTAAAACTTGCTGCGAATAATGGACTGCAACCATACTGCAATACAAATGTCATCATAACAAGAGGCTGGACTGTCACATGAAAAATGGTTAAGGGTTGAACAATTTCACTGCCACAATGTGTCCCTCCTCCCCACCCCAAGACCATTTATGCACACTCTACTCTACATGCTAGAGAACATGTATTTAAGGCATGCATTTGGACCTTAGATAGTATAGCTGTGTGTGCACATATATGTATCGTGTTTAATACGGACCATTATCACAATGACATGTACACTGGACATTTACCCCTGACAGTAAATGCACAGAATTCAATGTACACCCATGAAGTGCATACTGCTAGCTGACTGATGTACAAGGCTGTGGACCGTAGTGCTCTAATTAGAACTACTAGGATACAGGTGCACATTGCCCACATGCTGACTGGGATGTGAGAATACATGCATTGAATGACATCATGCTTACATTTACACACTAACAGAAAAACACACATCAGTGGTACTGCACATGTAGTTACATCGTCAACCTTGTTACTGAATTGAGGAATTATCTCTATGTACTGTACAATGTACAAGCTATATTCTAAGCTGCCAGTGTGAGTTCTTTGAACCAGTTTCCAAGGACAAGTTAGTAAGAGAGTACTTCAGAACAATGCCATCATTGCAATGTATGAATGAATACATAACAACTGATACGTGCACATACACTGTACGATGCTGAAAGCAGGGAGATAGATGGAAGGGGAGGGGGGTGGGGAGGGAGGAGAGAAGAGGACAGAAATAGAAATGGATGTGACCCCCCAGCAAGATACACGTATATGTGAATGTAGGTGTAACTACAGTGTACAGTACTGTCTAGAATAACAGACCACCATTACTATGAAGTCTTCTCATATGCATATCTACTGTGCATGCACACGTGCACTATTGCATTACCACACATGTACGTTTACACAAAACATTATAGAAGGTGGGTACAGAAGAGTATAGAATTGTTGCCCACAACAGATAGGCATCCAGAGTCCTTTGGAGTATGAAGTATTGTACCAGCAACTTGCCTCTTTCTAGTTTAATACCTTCTCTTGGCACTGATTTTTTGGGTATGAACTGAATACATGGTACTCTCACGACTGGCTTAAAGGGGGAATTTTTAAAAAGAACTTTGCGAGTAACACATTTTGTTGCATAATTTCAAACTTAATTGCCATTTCATTTTCAACCTAATAGATATTTCAATATCAGCATGAAAAGCCCATTATTAATTGTATGTTCATGTTTAAGGTTGTCAACCAAGGACTAACAGGACAAGATAACGAAAGTTGATAACAACATAATATCTAATTAATGCTTTCCCTGGGATGCTCCCCTTTCACTAAGTGTGCCTGGTATTTGGTAGCTGTCAGGGTAATGCACAGAGATTACTGCCCATGTTCACTGTCACTGTTTTGCCCACTGAGGGGGCAGGCAACAGCCACAGCTGGACGATTGCTACCTAGCCAACAGGGACCAATGACAAGTGCTGGCTATCATTGGGTCGGCCTGTGTTCCAAACCATTACGCTGGCAATGGTTAGGTGGCTATTGGGGTAGAAGCCCTGAGAGTGCCGCTCAAGTTATAGTGTAACTATATACCCCCAATAGGGTTTAAGGTGGGTTTATGGGTCCAGGCTTGGGAGTACAAATACAACATGTGTGCATGTGCCAATGTGAGTGTGTAGATGTTACTGAGCTGAGGCTATGACTGCACTGTCTTAGAGCTGTGTCAGAGGGTGACGCATGTACACCTTGTAGACTTCACTCCACCATCTGCCTAGGTTCTTGATCGTTGCTGGGGGTAGACCACTCCTAGACACTGCTGTAGCTGCTCCAATTCTTAGGCTGTGGGTGTGGTACAACTTTGTGCTATAGCCACACCTCCGGATCAGATGATGCAGGACCAATCTCGATGCCCTGGCTGTGAGTGCTGTCCCTGAATCAAACAGAAAAAATGGTTTCCTTGCAGATCATGTCACCTGACCTAGGTATATCTGCATTGTGAGGTGTGGGCAGCACTTGGTGTGTGTCTGACCGATGTTGATCTGGCAACTTTCCCCCCGCTGGTCTTTCTTTAATCACAGCTACCATGCTGTCCTTATGCATGGTGATGTCCTTTGCGGTAAGGTGCTGGTCAGGGTTAAACCAATGCTGGTTGGGTACTGTAAACTTGCTGACCCTTAGCAGACCAAAGAAGCCCAGCGTGATGGCTGCTTTGAGCATCAAGCGATCATGAGATGGTTTGTGATCCCTGTCAAGTTCTGAAAGCATCTACCCTAGCATCTCGTTTGTAATCGGTTGATATTTTGGCTTCAGGTGGGCTGCTGGCATGGAACGTTCGACGCCTTGGACAAGGAGCTTGATCATTGGGTTGTTGCTCGCTGGACTCCTGTGACCGTTCATATGGTGTAGGTAAGACACTGCTGATATGTACGCCTGGATAGTCCCCGGCTGGAGGTTCATACTCAGGTCCGTCACGAATAGTGCCAGAGTTCATGCTGTGTGGGAGTGGTTTTCGGTGGTGGGTGAATTGTACTGACTCCTGATGCCGGTCTGGTACATGTTGAAAGTGGATGGGGCAGTGCTCTGCTGAGGAGCATCTCCATCTGAGGGCTTAGAGCTCTGCCAGCTGAGGAAGTACTGGGGTTGGCTGTGGGTTGGCCTGTGAGGCAAGGGCAGAGAACAGTGACAACTGGTCACGGGAGAGAGCATCCGCATTGCAGTTCAGTTTGCTTGGCAAATGGACCAGGCGGAATAAAACGGTGCTTATCTGTAATGATGAACAGTCTGCAGGCGGTTTAGAATTCCTGGGTGCCTGGCAGACTGGTTGGACCTGGCCTGCACTATTGCCATGTTGTCACAGTGCACAGTGATTTGTTGTCCTTGCAGGAGATGCCCACATGTGCAGGCTGCTGCAACGATGGCAAACAACTCCTGCCACTGAATGGACCACATGGGAGGCTTCCGATGAGGCAGCCAGTCACCACGGAACCATGCCCCATTAAAGTATGCTCCACAGCCCACTGTCCCCAGAAGCATCTTTAAATAAGGTGATGGCCTCTGCATCCTTTTACTTGAGATCGAGGAAGATTGATACCCCATTCTATGGGGGCAAAAACCTGTTCCACCATATGATGATATCCTCCCTTGCCTCCATGTTAAGGTGAATGTGATGGTGCAGCTTGGAGACTGTGCTAGACAACTCTATCAGCTGACGGAGGAAGAGGCGACCAGATGGATCCACTTTGGCAGCATATGACAGCTTGCCAATTAGTGACCGAAGGTCCCACTTCGTGGTCTTGTGCTTTCTCAGCCAGGATTTGATCAACAGGGTCATTTCTTGCAGCTTGTCTGGTGGAAACCGCAGTTGTTGGAGTGTGGTGTCGATGGTGATGCCAAGGAACGTGATGGTGGTCACTGGACCTTCCAGCTTGTCCAGGAGGAAATCATCAAGGTAGTGGATCAGATCTGCTGCATAGTTGGTGGCCATGATCCAGTGAAGGGCAGAGGTAAACTGGTTGAAGATGTACGAAGTAGACTCGGTTGTTGCACCCTTGCTCGAAGATTCGCTGGAATCTTCAAGCGAGGGTGTAGCGTCGGGCACGTCTTCACGTTCAGGCTCTGGCTCGCTTGAGGGATCCTGAAGGTGTAGGTAGAGTCGCTCTACCAGGGCCGCCTTGTTTCCCGTCATCACAAGCTACGCCACGCCAAGCCGAAGACGGAGGACCTTGCACGCTAACTTTTCTAATTCCTTACGGTTCATGACTACAAACTGCAGTGGCTGATGACTGAGTGAGTCACCCTTCCCAGACCTCTCTTATATATATACCATGCCTGGAACCAGACCCTAAATCTGTTTGGTGGTTATGGTCTGTGGCTATATGCTGGGGAGAGATAGTATGCTTAGCTAGGCCTCTGATGTTATCTAAAGGTGAGGCTTAGCTGACAATGTTTACTTAGACCTGAACAACACCTAATCATTATTTTTGTTAAACAAGTTCCTAACAAAAGTGTTCCACATGAGAGGACATGGTGGCATAAAGCATGATGATTTGACTTGGAATGACCCTGTAGTACACATCTACATGTACATGTAACCCCTGCTCTTCAAGAATTCAAGAATTCAGACAACATGTAGCTTGCCTTGGACTGTTGAATAAACCCTTCCAACAGGAATGTCACACATCCATAAATGGAATCACGAGGGAGTGCATGAACATTCTCTTCGTTTGAATGTGAATGTATTATAATGTATACCTACCTTATTGGTCTCACTGATATTTGCTCCAGCCTCCATTAATGTCTTCACTACATCAAGATGTCCATTAAGACTTGCAATGTATAATGGTCTCCGACCATCCTGCAATACAAATGTCATCATAACCAGAGGTGTGGGTGGACCAATTTTCACTGTACAACTTGGTCTCTCTGGACAATGGTTGTGACAAAATTGTAGGGACTTGCAAAGTAGTAATTGTACAACACACTGTATCTGTTGTTTTCATGTCAAAATTGGACTTCCAATAGAAATTTAATGCTTGCGTTGAAATGTTTGGCTAATTAAATTTAGAGCCTTACAATCCCAAATCAGGTTGCATGCACACTTGACACATTATAGCACCAGACCTACAAGCATAAAGTTTCCCTATTAAGGTCCCAGGTGATCACACTGACTTTATTCTGCTTCAGTGCCATTGTACAGTATTATGATCTAATCGTACAAGTACTTGGGAATACCCGCACATGTGATAGTTCAAGTTAAAGCATATCATTTAAAAAAAATAAACATCCCACCACTTACATCAGATCTTGCTATGTTCACATCAGCACCTGCTCCCAAGAATGTCTGTACAACATCATGGTGACCTTTCTCACTCGCCACATACAATGGAGTTGTGTTGGTCTGGTAAAGGAGTGAAGGAACGAAACAGAGCAATCATACATTGGCATACAACTCCATCACCATGTACAGTGTACATATACATGTATAGCAATACATGTATGCAAGGGAGAACAGTGTGAGTGAAGAGAGATGGGGAGGAGAGTGGGTGGGGGGAGGGAAAAGGACGTGGTATCAGGACCCATGCTAGTAGGTCTTAGTAGGATTGGCTCCGTGGACGTGGTTTTAGTTCGAGTGTTTGAAAACTATACCGAAGCATTGCCTTTATATGCCAGCTGGCATATAATCTATATAATACATGTACATATAACTGTACACATCGTTGTACAGTGCAATGTTAGTAGAGTGCCAATTCGGCACTTCAAATCCGCCATTTATTTGGTTTTCCTTATTCATCTTCTCCATCACTTCATCACGTGTAACTCGCAATAGGAACATCATACGAAGACCAAACAAACATCAAATTGTAGCATTTTACATCCAAACGCTCCTTTTTATAAATACAACATGTGCAAAGTATGGACCTGTGTAAAATCTGTAAAGTGCAAGCAAAGTATTACATCATTGCAGGTTCCGGAAGAGTAAAGGCATGAGCAAGCTATCATATACATACATGTACTGTACATGTTTACAATGGTACTGAATACATACATGGCCACCTACCTTATTGACTTGATCGATATTAGCTCCAGCCTCCAATAGTGTCTTCACTACATCAAGATGTCCATTACAACTTGCTGCGTACAATGAACTGCAACCATCCTGTAATACAACTGTCATCACAAACGAGAGACTAGACACTGAAAAGTGGTCTGAAAATTTGGGCCATTATAATTGCATACAATGTACATCTTACCCTACATGTAGGGATATATTTAAAGCATGCATTTGGAAATTGGACAGAGCTGTGTTTGAATGTGGTCCAGGCTTGTGAAAAGTGTCTGCATTCATTAACTCTTTGAACGCTATATGGTTACAAGTGCAGCAAGCATATGCATGCATCATTGAGCTGTAGTTAATCAACACATTTTTGCATGCAATATGTAACTCATGCATGAATGGTGTAACGGTTGTGTGTGCATGCATATACGCACTTGGTGTTCAAAGAGTTAATTACATCTAGATTAACACCAATTTTCTCTGTACACTGCACTCATCAAGTAGGAGATCTAAGAGGACAGGCAATTGTGTCTCTGCTGGCTACACTTGATCCGTCTACATAGGACTGTGAAGCACTAGTGTGGTGTACTTAATTTTTGATCACACGCTGAAACTGTTGTAAATAGCTTATTTATTTATAACTGCTATGCCCACATGTGTCATAGAGTTTCAACATCATATCACTTACATCAGATCTCGCTTCATTCATGTCAGCACCTTCTCCCAACAACCTCTTCACTCCATCATAATCACCCCTCTCACTCGCCACATACAGTGGAGTTGTGTTGTTCTGTTAAGGAGTGATAGAAACTAAAAAACATACTCGAGGGGGGGGGGGGGACTATTATTCATACATACATGGTGATAATTGGGTGCAACCATTTCATGTATGGTGAAAATGGATGAACCCCTGTTCCTAACGCCTCTGATATAACCACCTCCGTGTACATTATAGCAATATGCACGAAACAACAGGATTTAATGAAAGATGGAAAGAGAGATGGACCACACACAAGTACTCGTCATTGCAGATTAATCACGTCACCGTTTGCATCGCCGCCATCAATCAATCCAATTATAACACAAGAATTACTTCATTTAGGGTTTCGAGTTATCCATAAAAGTATCATCAATGCACTGGAAACAAAATCCAACCGTAAACATTGTCTCAACAACATCCGGAAATTTCTGAGTCCGGATTCTGACAAAATTATCAGTACGCCGAACACGACGAGTGTTTAGGTCCTAAACACTTTGTTTAGGTCCTAAACCATAGTTTAGGTCCTAAACTGTACGCCATGCCCATATAGGGTGCGTTCACACGGCAATACGACATATGTTTTATTGTCCGGTAACCCTAGCAATTATGTCCGCCATCTCTCGTTTCCAGGCCTCAATGCATCAGCTGCATACGAAAATAGATGTAGCCATGTGGTGCGCCGGTGCGCGTCTGAATAACTTTTCAACAGTCTCGATCTAACTCATTGGAGGTCGGCAATGACATGTTGATGAGTGTCCGATCGTTTTAATAGTACTCCATAGTCCGATTGAGCACATCGCATAAGCGCGAGTAGAGTACCGGTATTCTAAACACTTTAAAAGTGTGCGCTCACGTAGTTACTATGAGTTATGGATGTGCGTGTCTACTGCGCAGAGGTGTGTGTGCGCGTGTGGTGTGCGTGTGTGTGTGTGTGCAATATTTGAAGACTCCATTTAAAGTGTGAGTTTTGTCTGGCATTTCCATTGGCATTATTGTGGGGGTCACATTGACCCCTGGTTATGTGCAGCTGGTAACTCTCCTGCTGGGCAGTGAGGGGTCTGGATAACTCCATCTGGAACCACTGGTTGTGCAAGGCTGCTGACTGGACTTAATTGCAGTGTGAGTGAGTCCCATTGACACCTCCATGGCTAGGACCATTGGCCCCTATTTTTATGGGGGTGGCTCAGCCTGCAGTAAGAGAGCTGACATTTCACAGTTATCAGACCCCTGGTAGCTACCATGCTGGCAGTGTGGGGGGTCTGATAACTCCATCTGTGGGCATGGTTCCATAGGCAGTGATGGGGGCATGTGCAGTTCCTTAGTTCATGGCTTAGAGAAAAAGTGAATGGATTGATAACACGGGAGGGGAGTGTGGGAGTGTATGTTGTGTAGAGGGGAGTGTATGTTGTGTAGAGGGGAGTGTATGTTGTGTAGAGGGAGTGTATGTTGTGTAGAGGGGGTGTATGTTGTGTAGAGGGGAGTGTATGTTGTTGCGGGGGTGTTGTTGTGTCGCGGGGTGTCTGTTGTGTCGGGGGTGTATGTTGTGTCGCGGGAGTGTCTGTTGTGTTCGCGGGGCGTGTATGTTGTGTGGGTGTATGCTGTGTCGGGGGAGTGGTGTGCGTGTGTGTGTGTGCAATATTTGAAGACTCCATTTAAAGTGTGAGTTTTGTCTGGCATTTCCATTGGCATTATTGTGGGGTCACATTGACCCCTGGTTATGTGCAGCTGGTAACTCTCCTGCTGGCAGTGGCAAAATGGAGTCTTCAAATATTGCACACCACACACCACACGCACACCACACGCGCACACACACACACACCTCTGCGCAGTAGACACGCACATCCATAACTCATAGTAACTACGTGAGCGCACACTTTTAAAGTGTTTAGAATACCGGTACTCTACTCGCGCTTATGCGATGTGCTCAATCGGACTATGGAGTACTATTAAAACGATCGGACACTCACCAACATGTCACTGCCGACCTCCAATGAGTTAGATCGAGACTGTTGAAAAGTTATTCAGA